>CP045900.1:498465-532037 GCA_013387185.1 Caligus rogercresseyi | reverse complement strand
TCTTAAACAAGCAAATTTAATTTCCTTAAAAGAAGTTAAAAAATATATGATGTAAGTCTGGAGCTCATGGATCTCTCCGTAAATATGGGTCACGCAATATGTCTTTGAATACGCCTTTCATTGTATATTTTATTTACTATCTATGCAGACAACCGGTTTTTAATATGTTTTAAAATGTTAATCGATGCTTATAGATATTTGGGTGTTTATTTTAAAGGGTTAACGTTGATTTATGTGGGTTAGATGATAGTTTGTTTATCATCAATTATGTCGTCGTATAGAAAGATGTCCAAAGAACGTCAAAGAGAAGGGTTTAAAAAAAATACATAGCTCCATATTTATGAGAAGAACCTTTTTTTAGTGTATATATTGTTTCTATGTTTGGTTCTAGAATCTGTGTATCAGGAATCTGTTAATTGCCTATAACGCATATTTTTTTCTTTTGCAAAATAGTGACATACTTTACACATTTTCAAGTTCATAAACAATCAAAAAACAACTGACGCTCAAGGAAGAATGGACTCAAATGAATATTCTAGATTCCTAAGGCTCAAAGTTGATACTTTTGCAATATTTGAAGAACTGATATCCTCTGAATAGAACACATGCTGGCAAAAAAGTTAGTAATATAAATTATAGTTCTTTTGTTTAAAAAAATGGTGGATTTTTAATACGAAATAATGATTTTTATATATGTTATTTTACCGCGTAATTAGATTTCTCATGGCATATTTTACTTCATATTATACGGATAGGATTTTGGTTCTACGTAAATATGGACCTGCTTGTAACACTCCGTTTAAAGGTGGACAGTCTTTTGAAAGAAACGTCACATGGAGCGACTTGGTATCTGAAATAATCATAATCTATTTCAATAGAGAGGTATGTGTAATCGTCTATATTTTTCCCAGTCGCTGTTAATGCGATTTTTTTAAAGTTAGCTGATAATTCATTCAAGGTACAGGATCCATTTGATCCTTTTTGTTAGTCTTTTCTGTTATCGGCAAACATAAAAATGGTGGGATATAAATGCGTAGGAATTACCTCGTCTATGGGTATATTATATACGGCCTGTTAGATTAAATTAATATTCCTGGACCCTAAAAAATTCCCGAAAGCATATATTCTGGAAGAAGCATATAAAAAGTACGTAGAACTCACGTGTATAAACTTTTTGTGCGCCATAATAAGATAATGGAATCATAAGTAAATAAAGAAAATAGTGTAATAGTAAAATTTAAAAAAATAATGTATGAATTAGAATAATAAATAGATCAAAGTATTTAGACATTGTTTATTTTTAGGAATTTGGTGCTAGTCATTCCCGTCAATGGATGGATAGCTTCCTAGGAGAGGACTCTGAGAGGAAGCGGCCAATATTCTATGACGCCTTCCGCCTCCTATACCCAGAAAAGCCCAACGCATTCACCTGTTGGAACACAAAGATCAATGCCCGATCCAATAACTACGGAACCCGCATCGACTACTTCTTCATCAATCATTCCCTCAAAGACTTTCTACAAGACTGCGAAGTACTCTCCCACGTGGAAGGAAGCGATCACTGCCCCATACAACTCTCTCTATCCGGCCTAACCCCCCTTTCCGCCCAAAACCCCCACATTTTGTACAAAATACTATCCAGAACTAAGCGGGAAGCAGACAACTCTCAAGGCATTTTTCGCTCCTTCATCCAAGAGAAAAGTGAAGAATCCGCCGTTACATCCTCAAAACGAAAAAATAACATCAACAGGCTAACTAACACAGTTCTTGATAACTCCCACCCCGAATATAAATCCCCTCAATTAGGCGCTAAGGCTAGTAATCCATCTTTATCATCAGAAAGTGCATCGGCCTGGAAGGCCTTGCTGGGCCGAGAGAGTGCCAAGCTTACGCCTCCTCCCTGCAAGGGCCACAATGAGCCCTGTGTCCTCAGAACCGTAAAAAAGAAGGTCCTAACATGGGGAGACAGTTTTGGTGCTGTGGGCGCGGAGAGGGTAGATCAGATGATCCACAGGCGAGGTGTAATTTCTTTGCATGGACAAAAAAGTAGCAGAGAGCTGCACAAATCATTATGAGTGGACAAAATATGTACTAAAACATCTACAAACCAATTCAGCTGGAAACGGGTCCCACATTAATAATGATCATTATTCTTGGGAGTAGAAAGAATGTTAGTGTGTAATCGTGTATTTAGTATAAATAATAACTCATCAGCTAGGATTAGCTCGTCTAAAACATTTCATATCAAAATAGATATATAATAAAGTATATTATAAAGAAGTATCAATAATATAATTGAAATGACAAAGAGCAAATAAAAATATAATAGAAATAAAAAACTAATAAAAATTGTTAAAAATGATAGCTAAAAAATTTAAGGAAAAAGAGATAAATTTCATTCCCTTTAGTATAACATCATTAGACGCATTTATTGTAATTTTTCCTTTTTCTATTCCCAAGTACAAGTAATTTTATATTTAAATAAATAGTGTGATACCCCTTTTTATAGAGTTTATCTAATTTTTTATTATCGCAAAGCTTTTCATTCTCCTTTTTAATATGATATTATCTGTGGATTGTCTAGTGCTTGCCTTAAAAATCCCTTCCTTTTTATGAAGCTAAAAACATATTTTCATCACAACTCTACTATTGTAGATATATTGTATTATTTTTGTATGTGTGAATGATGATAATTCTAATGCGTGATTTGTTATGAAAACCACGATTCAATAACGACTTCAATTCAAATAGAGAATAAACGACAAGTATCTATACAATCAATGAGACTAAATTGATAAATAAATTCTTCGTCCCTCCTTTAACCGTCTGTTACTGAATAGGAGACTCAATCGACAATCTTATTATCACTTATGTATCAGTATTTAGCAAATTATTTATATATTATTGCGTAAAGTTGTGTTTTTGGCACTTTTCCCGGGTGACTTGACAGGCTCAGAGGAGTCAGCTTAATACTGACGCCACATCATCATAATATGAGTGAGGTACTTAAAAAAATTCTCAGCGCGCATTTTTATATTCAAACTGTCAACATAAAAAACTTTTAGTTTCCCATTTTCTTTAATATTGATTTAGCAACAGTTTCTAAAGACTTAGTTCTAATATGCTTCAATAGCACATACGTCTTCTCTGTGTTTTGTTAGAAGGTAAGATGATAATATATATATTAAGTCTTAGAATGTCTGTCCAACCCAGAGAGGTATAAAGATATAGAGAGCTTATTCCCTTCAATAGCAGAGAAACATCGTTGAGCTGTATTCTTTGCCCATATCAACAAAGTATTTTGTACTACGTCATCGTAAGCTGTCATACAGATAGAAAGATTAATGTATTTTGGTTACAAAACGTATTCCGCTGAAAAATCCAATATTTATATCTCTATGGTCCAACTCTGTTTTAACCATGTCCGAATGCTACTAATAACAAAGAAAAGATAGTTTTTTAAACTTATCAAAAAACATATTTTTATTTATTTGGTATCTCACTTTCCTTTTTTTTCCTCTTCGTCCAATACTCGTGAGGTTTTGATCCATATATCGTCAGATATGATTGAACGAAATTAACATTATTTTCTCCATAGTATAAACGTTGCATTGATCCATTATAAATGATAGTTGATATTGGAAAAATCCGTTCAAAAGATTTACATTGATGGAGACGCATATTGAAAGAGGACTTGTGTTTTAAAGGATGGCTTTCTTTTCCTTAAATTTATGTTTGTACAGCTGCAAGCGAAATATTGTTTTGTTTCATGCTACCAATTGCTATCTTTATTGCACTCTTTCCTTGTCTTTTAATCAACCATGCATGATAAAAAGTTCCCCGTTTTTTATCCTGATTGTAAGAACAAATATGTTATTCTTCCATATAAACAAATATTTGCTGCTTTAAAAGTTATGAATGCCTTTGGGACACAATCTATTTTTTTATCCATTGGAATTCCGACATTATAGTGAATCCTTTGTTTTTGTAAGGATGTTAAATGAAATATCCGATTAAAAAACAAAGGATTTAGACTCTGCAACTATGACAACATTTAGTGGATCGAATTAAAATATCTGACGGCTTCAAAACAGTACTGTTGCTGGTTCGAAGATTCATTTTGGGTTTGATTGATTGGTCTTCTCTCCTAAAATTATTTATATATATATATATATATATATATTGAACAAATACTGCGTAAGCATGGCTTCATAATTTCATTTGTAGTATTTTGATTGATTCTCTTACTTTCGGGCACGATTACTATAATGATATATTACGATGAATTACTATCTTCAAAAATAGTCTTTTGAAGATAAAATTGAATAATGACGTATATTTATAAAATCAGATCTTTGATGTAGCTATCATCTTTGGTCCCAAGATTGCTTTGCCAGTTTATGCTATACAATTGTTTTTGTATTTTGCTTAGATCTTGATTTAGGCAGGAAAAATTGAAAATAACATTGTGCCTTCATTTAGGCATAGTTTTGATTAATTTATGTATTTTTTCTAATGGTTGAGATTTCTTACCTTAGAAACACGAGCTTTTCATTCAAGCCTTTCCTATTAGAACAAAGGTTGATATTTGATATATTATTTTAAATGAATAAACTCTAACGAATTGGTGAACGAATAAGAATATTTTCCTAAATTTTCGCAATTATATTAAATACATACCAGTTCCGAGCCGGCATTTGCAAGCACTTTTCTAGAACAGTTACAAGCTACATTTTCAGAGCATTTTTGTAGTTCAAAACCGATTCAAAAGGGTTTGTTCGTTACGAGCTGCTCAACTCTGAAAATGACAACTAAACTTTTACTCATTACATAGATTTTGATTCATTTCTCACGAAGAGCCAATACAAGACAATTACTTTAATACAAATCTAATATCATTTTTTTTTTGGTACCTCAGTACAACAATTTATTTTCCATCAAATTGGTTCCATTACAAAAATTTTACATCACTACATAAACATATTTAAAAAATCACTAAAATACTTTACAATATTATGTGGAGGGACTAATCTTGTAGAACGAAATTTATATAAAATTAACTGTGTTTTTGTTGTAATAAAATTGACTTCATTACTATTTGGACCCAAATATAAATATGAAAATTCTTTAGGACATAAAATAAGTTTAAATTTGTTGTAAAATATGTTTGATAATGTACTGAGAATTTTTAAAATAAATGGACACTCGACTAGAAAATGATTTAGCGTTTCAGTCTTTTCTTTGCAAAAGAAACATAGCCTTTCAGCGTACGAATTACCATGTATACTTCCTAGAGACAACGTGCTCGAAACTATCCTGTATTTCAACCAATACATGGAGCAATCAAACTGAGTATTGTTGAGGCATTTAAAAACATCAAAGGATGATGAGGACACTCCCATAAACATTAATCTTCGATCAATTTGAGTCAAAAACGTTTTTTTAAATGTTTCCCCTAACAAAAATAATCCAAGCGATTTATTACAAAAAAAATATATAATTGTAAAAACAATCCCGTGGCCCAATAACTCGTCTTTTAAAATTCAAATGATGTAAAGAGGAGGGACGGAGCTCTCTAACGAAGACGAGGGATGGGAAGCTCTCTAACGAAGTCCGACGAGGGGTAGGGCTCCATTCACGAAGAGGAGGGACGGGGAGCTCTCTAACGAAGATGAGGGAAGGAAGTCCTTTGACTGACGAAGACCGACGATGGGTAGGACTCCACTCACGAAGTCGAGGTGAGGGGAATGTGTCTCTTAATGGGAGGGAGGGAGGAGACTCGTTTCTTGGTGTCCAAGGCATTTATCCCGGAGTCCCGGGAAGATAGAAGGAGGGATGGAGGAAGGAAGGGATCGAGCGATCTCCAACAAGTTTGAAGTCTAGGCCAGAATGCTTTCATGACACCCAAAAAAAAAGATTCCCAACTATGATCAGTGGAGGCTCTATTATTTGACGATTGTTGATGGTGACGTCACTCTTGACTCTCTCCCCCCCCCTCATGTTTATATAAGGCGTGCGTTTTAAACCGTGTAAAATTTGTTCCTGTGAAAATAGCTCTATCGCTGTCCATGGCTGGAGTTGTATCATCAGTCCAATTTCTTTTTTATGGAAGTTCCCGCTAAAAAACAAAGTCTACTATTCCCAGAGTGGGCTCTTGCCATTTCATCTTCTCCAGTAACAATTGATCAGACCCACGTTGCTATTAATATTTTCGTGCCAAAAGTAATTAATTTTCCGAGCTATCTCGAAGACTGCTTCGGGGCCATTTCCTTTATATTATCAACAACCTCTGTCCGTGCTTTCAGCATATCTGACTCAATTATTTCCGACCATACTGAGCCCCTTTCTAATATTCTTTTAATCCAGAGAATAGTATTGCTTTCCAAAAGCTCTGAAAATCTATTAGACCCAGTCCTCCCCTTTTTTGGGGCACACTAGCCGATTCCAGGAAATTAGCTTGCATCTACCATAAGGAAACAAAAATCTTCACATAGTTGATCTACTTTTCCTGCTAAAACCATTGAAAAGGGTGTCAATTTTAAAATATGTACAACTTTGGGGAGAATAAAAGTATTCCATATTAAAATTCTTGCAATCAAATTCTTTCCCGCCAATGATGTTAGTCCATCCGCGGCCTTCTTTATGGTTGTTTCAATCTTTTTTTCATTCTCGACAATATCACCATCATCAAGTGTTAAAAAAGATCCCAGCACCTTCAATTGAAAAGATTGTTTTATATCAGAGCCATATTAATATTGAAATTTGAAATGAGTTGAGTCTTACTCAAGTTTATTTCCAAGCCAGACAACTCACTGTTGGTGCTAATGATATGGAAGGTTTGATTGATGGAGCCCTCGATTTCTTTCTGGTCCCCGGCATACGTCATTGTGATATCATCCGCAAAAGCACCAACCTTCATCTCAAAATTACCTATTTTAATACCTTTCACCTGTTTCGAACGATTATTTCTTCTAATAAGGATTTAAAACTAAAATGAAGAGTGCCGGCGAAATGGGATCACCTTGACGGCATCCCCTATTTATTTGGAACACTTTTCCACTATTAAGATACGAGGAAGTAAGGTTGTTTAGGCAAACATATATCATACTTATAAACTTGACACCGAAGCCCGCATAATTAGGCTATTTATAATCCAATCTTGTGATACACTGTCAAAAGCTTTTTTTAAATCTATGCTCATGACAGCAATATCAAGAGATTGTTTCTGTGCTTCCGAAATTGCATCTTTAATGTTACGGACCACGTCAGCCATATGTCTGCCTTGCACAAAACCTTTCTGTGATGGATGGATAGTGTTAGGAAGAACTCTTTGCAGCCTTTTAGCGAGAATTCCGCTGAAAATTTTATAGGCTGCGTTGAGCATAGTTAGAGGACGCAAATTCTCAATAAAGCGAGGATCTTTTCCAGTCTTTGGTATTAAAATTAGTTTTCCTTTAGTGACAGAAGAGTCAAATTTGCCTTTGGAGATAGCCTCTCTGTATACGAATGCCAGCAGTGGGGACAAGGACGAACATAATTTTGCATAAAACTCCATTGGGAAGCCATCTGGCCAGGTGTCTTATTTTTCTTTTTAAAATTTATAATGAAACTTGAAACTTCTTCTGAATATATTTTTAAATAATATATGAAATCCATTTTTAAACAAAATGTAAGATAAAAAGGTGAAATCGAGAACAGTTATTTAAGTCGGAAAAAAATATATCTCCGACAGAAACATTTGTGGTTTCTACGAATTATCTAACGATCCTGAGCTTTTCTTGAAAATAATTTCAAAGCAATATTTCAATATAAAACTAGTGCTGCTTCGAAGGTTCACTTTTGATTCTGAACTAGCTTATCTTCTAAAAATGTATTTGTTCTCTTCCTATTTGAATATAGGCATACTGTATATGTGGTGGTCCAGCAAGAATCCAAGTTTTTAATGGCTTTTGTGAAAATGAGTTATCATCACTATAATATAGTTGGTAAAATTCTCCTTCGTTTGTATTAGTAAAATATTTCGATTATTTGTATACAGGCTCCGATAATTGCTAATTATATATTATAATTGCTAAGGAATACATCTCTAATGGCTATGAAAAAAGGGACTATCTTTGAGGAATCATATCGGAGCCATGTGGAATTGAACCCTTAACAAATAAGTCCAATAGAGAGACAATCATTTTAACTTATCAAAATAAAAATGACATTCATGGGTAAAAATGTGCGCAAACTGGTCTTAAAATGCTCCTGAAATATTTGGCCGTCATTGTTATGAAGTAAAAAGCTTAAAAATGCGTTTTTCTCATTTTCACTATTTTCATTTAGAATTCCTTTCTTGCTGAACCACCTCATATTAAATATTGCATGCTCCCCAATATATATAAATATATACCGGTTGCAGGACAGAAATTGCAACACTTACCTAGTACATTGTTTACACCCCTCTGTGTCTGTTAAAAGGATTCGATCAGAAAAATTTGAAAAATATAAAGCGTTGATTTAACTCTTATTTAAATTTTTTATTCCATATATCCGCCCTTAACAGCAACAACAGCCTCCAGACGGGACCTGAAGGCCTAACAGACAGACCATATGTAATGAGCGTCATTCCATCCCAGTGTTCATCAACGGAGAACTTCATGGCTTCAATATTGGGGTGACGTATTCTGCAGGCCCTGGTCTGCACATGCGGTCAAAAAGAAAATTCCAAAGGGCTACATCAGGGCTGCATGGAGGCTACTTTTCTTAGCCCAAAATAGGATGCTCTCTGACAAAAAGTTGGGTGGATTTTGCTGTATGAGCTGGTGCTCCATCCTGTTGGAGCACCATTTCTTGGTTTGGAAATGTTGCCTGAACCCAGGGTAAAAGTTTAGTGTGCAGCTCTTCAATGTACGTGGCTGCATTGAAGCAAACCCTCGGGAAACCAAATTAATGGCATTGTGTCCCCTGATGAAGCCACAAAGACCAAGACATGGCTGAGGCTGGATGTTTGATAGTGGTAATCGTTTTAAGGTCTTCATCAACATCTTCAAAGGCCACAACCCTCATTTCTTTATTTATGACCGGATCTACAGTCCATTCTTTTCATCACTGAAGATGATGATCTTCCAGCTGGTGCAGATTTCAGGTCATTGATCAGACCCTTGCAACGTTGAAGATGAGTCACTTTGATTTGAGGTGTCAATAATAGTCTCTCCAACATCACTAGGGACTTGCCACCACACTCCTTGAAGCCCTTCGGACCGTACTCTCATCAACACCCAGTCCTTGGCATGAGCTCTCATGCTGATGGTTGGAGCCCTTAGAATCACATCATAAATCAATTGTGGTTTCAATTTGTACTTGCCACCACTCTCAGATTTCCTTTCGATCCCGGTTAATGTCCTGCTTTTTGTTGATGCGGTAAATGGTCGATCTTGCCACGTTCAGTTGCTTGGCAATCTCAGTTGAGTCTTACCCGTGTCAAGAAACGTCGACACTTGAACTCTACGGTCTCGTTCAATCTCTCTGCTTATTCACAGAGGAAATGATAATAACATAAAAGCATAAAAATAAACACTGCTACCGAGTTATTTAGCGGAACAATTTGTTCGACACCTCTCGTATCTCAAATCTAATTTTTGTACGTGTTGCAATTTCCGTCCCGCACCCGGTATATATATATATATATATATATACATAGTAATACGAATAAAAATATGTATTTTTAAGTAAAGCTAGATCAAGTATAACACAAACAATCTATAGATATATAGACATGAGTAGGAATGGACTTACAGATTCTATGACTGTTTTTGGCCGTGAAAAAGAGGGATAGAAGGAAGAGAGAGGGAGAGAGAGAGAAATAAAAAGTAAGAGAGAAACTTCTCTCTTTCTCCTCTCTCTTTCTTTCTATCCCTTTCTCTTTTTCACGGCCAAAAACAGTCATAGAATCTGTAAGCACCAAGGCTAAGCTCCAGATTTCCATTCCTAGACATGAGTCAGTATGACCACTAAAATTCAACATCTAATCATTAAACCTTACTTATATTGTAAATTATAATGTTTGTTTATTATCATTAGTTATATTTTTTATTCTGATTTAGTATTATTTTTATTATCTATATACAACTGACTGATATAAACTAATAGAGCTTAGGACTACCACCCCCCTTGCAATCACCCTTCGACAATCACCCCCGTGCACAAATATAAATCACAAATTAATATTTGCATAGACAACAGCTAAAAAATAAATCCAATTTTATGTTCTATGAACTTAAAATATTTTTTAAATACTTTTTTTCTTCAATGAAGAAAGGCATGAATAAAAGTTCTTATGTTTTTATAAGAACTTATTTACGACTATATCTTCTTGTATTTCGAAGAAGCATTTCTTGGTCAAGATAGCAACAAGAAAATAAATAAAAGTTTGCTTAAGTCTCTTGTAGCACAACTATTGACAAACTAATTTAAAAGGCTCGGATTTATAAACCCAATTAGCTATTTGAGAAACCAATCATTTCTGGAGAATACCTTTGAAATACCCGATATCGTGAAGAAAGAAAAAAAAACTTTGACTTTGTGTGTTTAAAAATAAGTCAGAATTGCCTAATGAGATAACGAATACTGGGGTTTTCCATTAGTTTTAACCGTATAATAGATTAAAAAGGAACATATGAATCAATCCTCTTGAATGAACACATATGTAAAATATTTTTAATCAACTTAACTGAGTATAATGTTACAAATATTTTGTTTAAATATCTTATAAACGTACAAATATTTAATTAATTGAGGACATAAAAAATACAGTATATTCATGAATTGTATCTTTTAAAAGCCTAAGCCCAAACGACAGGGATTACTTTATACCCAACCTGCCATAGGAAGAGAAAAACAGCTGTCAATTAAAAACATATAGACATCTTTTTTATATCTCTCTGGCATCCATTTTATTATAGTATCAAATGAATCACAAACCTCTCTCTTTTTTTCTAATAATATGCTGTTACTATTATTATTTTTCCATTATCATAAACAGCATGAGTTTTTCTATTCTTGAGGAGGAACCCTGATATGAAAACTAGAAGAACTCAAGCTGTTTATTATGACGAAATAATAAAAACAACAACATCTGTTTGTTTTTCTGTAAAAATGTTATTAATAATTAAGAAAGGGATAGGTTGTTCCTCTCGTCCACGAGTCCAGTGAATTAAGTAACTTTGGACACAGGAGGGAACTCTGTATCAAAGTTCCTCCTTCAGATTAGATTAATTTAAGATGTTTAATATAACTTACAGCTTATTACCTCCGCCGTTGGAGGTATTGTTTTCACTGGCGTTGTTGTTGTTTGTTGGTTTGTCAGCAGGATAACTCAAAAGTACCGAACGGATTCGGATGAAACTTTGTGGAGTTGTTAGAAGTGCCAAAAGAACAAGTGATTCAATTTTGGCATCTCTGAGTGCAGAATTAAGATTCAAAATGAGCTAAATACTAATAAATATTTCAAGTTAGCCTACTCTGCCAATAGATGTCGCTGTGATGTGAAATCGGGTGCCGGGAGCGTCTTCTCTCGGAATTTCCGTCGAGGGGAACCCTCCCCCGGCCCTCTACGCCGCCCCAGTCGTGAAAAATCCGCCTCGGAAGGCTCATAAGGAACCCCGTGACGGCGGAGGTTTGCACTCTCTGAGTGTATATATGCCTCTAGTTAATACTAGAATACAGGGAGAGGTTTGTGATTAATTTGATACTATAATAAAAGAGATGCCAGAGAGATACAAGAAAGATGTCTCTATATTTTTTAATTGACAGTTGGTTTTTCTCTGTCTATATCAGGTCGGGTATAAAGTAATCCCTAGCCGCAAATACTATAAAATAAATAATGTTTTTATCCATGTTTTCTTTTTAATTTCATCTTAACGGCTAGCATTAAATGTTCAAATTAATTGGAAGTTGGACAGTAAGCCATTTTCTTGTTTGAGGGATCCGAAACAGACAGTATGAATCAAGAAGTTAGGTGGTTTCGATGAACCTCTGAGACATTTTTGACTTAGATGTTTCATAACGTCGATTTCTAAACTAAAGATAATAGTTTCATTGTAAGGTTCCATACCAGATTTAATGTAAAGTAAATCTTAAAAAAATATGATCGGATGTACAATTTATTTGAAATGAAATCAAATTATAATCCTAGTAATTAGTGACTAAGCTCTACAACTCCTCACTGTATGTATGAATTTTCTATTTTATCTTTTCTAAATAGTTTATACATTATATTAATATATGCCATAAGGTCTCTTTATTAGTTTTAAAACTCAAAAGCCTAATTCTATCAAAACAATGACTCGTTAAAAAGGAATGTGACTTAAAGCAACAATATTAAAAATAGGACAAGGGATTACTTTATATCCAACCTGACATAGAAAAACAGCTGTCGATTAGACAACATAGAGACATCTTTCTTGTATTTCTCCCTTTTTTTCTATTATGTATAAGCTTTTGGTTATATTAATCAGCTAAGTTCTTCTATTCTGGAGAAAGAACTTTGATACGGATTTCCGTCCTGTGTCCGGAGTTACTTATTCCTCAGGACTCCTGGACGAGAGAAACAAACATGTCTCTTTTTAGAAATTTAAATAACATTTTTACGGAAATAAACAAAAAACTGTTATTGTTGTTATTATTGCATCATAATAAACAGCTTGAATTCTTCTAGTCTTCATATCAGGGTTCCTTCTCAAGAATAGAAGACCCCCAGCTGTTTATGATAATGGAAAAATAATAATAGTAACAGCTTATTAAAAATAGAAAAAGTGAGAGGTTTGTGATTAATTTGATACTATAATAAAATGGATGCCAGAGAGATACAAGGAAGATGTGCTTTGTTTTTTAATTGACAGCTGTTTTTCTCTTTCTATGTCAGGTCGGGTATAAAGTAATCCCTTGCCTTAAAAATAGTAACGCGGGTTCTATGTCTTAAGCAGCAATCATTGCCAAATTTAAATAAAATGGCATGAAATATGAAATTACATCCTACTATGAAGAAATAAATAGGAGATAAATGTGATGGGGGAACCATCATTTTAAAGGGCGGGCCTGGATCCCTTTGGCCCACCCAAGGAAAATATAGTGTGCAGAAGTCACAATTGATAGCTCTGAATAGCGTGGTAATTGTTCGCTCTCCGTTTGTTGAGATCATATACATACTGTAGGCTCCTAATAACTGTGGCCATCCATACATTTGATATGCTCCTCCCCTTCAGATTGAATTCTGGCGAGGGATATGAATCCAGTCTTCTCTATCCACAACACCTCACTCTATATATTTAATGTTGTTATGCCTTATTAATATTTTTTGGTGATTTATGGGGTGTCTAAAAGGAATGGTCGAGGCGCACAAGCAGTCTTGGAAGAAATGGCCAAGAAAAATGGACCAGGAAGAATTGACCCAAAACAGAAATTGAAAACGATGTCACTCGGACTATGAACTATGGAGATACTGTAGATATATAATAAAATCTACCGAATACTGATATCGATCGATATTCGGTATATACAGAATATCGAACCGGTGGTAGATTTTTCTACCGAATCCCAGCTCTGGTCAATAACTATTGCTGATAATTGTAATCATTATAATGTAATATAATCGATTATAGTATTTAACAAAAAAAAAAAAAATATTAGAATAATAATAAAAATTACTATATTTTTCATTATGGGCAATATTTAATTACTTTTTAAATATTATTTAAGAACAGGAATTTTTTTGACTGCAACTGTACATAACTGTGCATTTTTCCGAATACATTCCAACAACAAAAAACCCACTTCATTTACATCAGATCATAAATTACAAGATCAAATTTATGAAAAAAATTCAAACATACCGATTGACAATCGGTCCGGTATTCGGTAGTTTCTACCGAATATCGTATAATCTGTTCGATATTTGAAATCTACCGTCGGTAGTATCGAATACCGATTTACATTCGGTAGTCGCAGCTCTGTTATTGACTGAATACTGTATTATGTTTGCATAATTGTTCATCTGCTTCTTATAGAATAACTCAATAATGGAGGAAATGTTATTTAAATATTTCCTGCTCATTTTATGACGCATTTGATTATACCAATATGAGAATGAAGAAACATGTACGGCAAATAAATGTATTATGTTTTCAAGAGCCTATCAAATTACACTCAGAGTGAGTCGAAAGTAAAATATTTTAGCCTTTGGTTAGAACGTATTGAGCTTTCTATTGGCGAAGGAAGGACAATGAAGGTCGTGCGATGTAAAGGATCGTATTAATTGCATCACATAAGGGAGTAGATAACACAAAGGGTGATTAAATTTGTTTAAACTGGCCAATTCTTCTGTTGTAATTCGGATAATGTACATTGAGCTGTTTGAAGGGGTTTTTACATTTAATATAAGAAAATCCATTTTATTTACTTTGGAATCCCAGCTTAATATCATTTGATCCTGTCGTCTAGTTCAATATTGGCTTAGTTTTCATATAATTGTTTTAATTAGATAAAAATATAATCTTTTTGGTGTTAAATTTATTGCACAAAATGTATAAGAAGGATTGAATTGAATACAAAACACTTTGTCATTTTGATATATATTTCCATGATTTCCAAGAGTAGAAAGTAAGTATTTGAACTTATTCAGTGTAATAAGCTATTCATGAATCATCTTCTTCTTGACCTATAGAAAGAATTCATATAAGCCCTGATATCCCTGAGACTAGAGCTTTTATTTTCAATAATTTTATTTATCATGCAGTTAAAACAATTTCACTCTTTTAATTATGTCGGAGCAATTTATGAGTTCGTTGAACTTATAATGACTGTATCCGTCTTCCGATCAACAAATCAGTCTTATATAGTGGCTAATTATCCTATATTTAACTGGTACACACAGTGGAACAAAGTTTGGAGGATTTAGATATTTACATCGAAAAAGGTTAGAGCTTTTATCATTATTTTTTCCAGTCAGTCTTTTGTAATAACTCAAAGTAGAGAAATTCATATTTTTTTACTAAAAGTTTCATAGAGGTAAACCCTCAACCCTCTTAAAGTTTAATTTCAAACAAGATATATTCCCAAATATGTCAGAGAGAGTGGAGAAGGAGGTAAATTGAAGTAAAAATCGGGTAATTAATATATAGTTATATATTTTTGTTAGATAAAGTATGATTGAAATTAAGTACTCTTTAATCTTTGATTTCAATATAAATAAATGCCGATAAACACATTTAATTGATGCAAGGAATGCTATAGGAACTCCTTCCTTTTTTTTTTTTTTTTTTTACGAAGGTATTTAAACTTTGACATAAGAAGGAGGGAGTTCCTATTCCAGGTGTTAGTATTCCCTGATTTATGATATAAATTATATATCATAAGTAGGAATGGAAATCTGGAGCTTAGGCTTGGTGCTTACAGATTCTATGACTGTTTTTGGCCGTGAAAAAGAGAGAGGGGTAAAGAGAGGGATAGAAGGAAAGAGAGAGGGAGAGAGTGAGAAAGAGGAGGAAAGAGAGGGCGAAAGAAAAAGTGAGAGATAAACTTCTCTCTCTCTCCCTCTCTCTTTCTTTCTATCCCTCTCTTTACACCTCTCTCTTTTTCACGGCCAAAACAGTCATAGAATCTGTAAGCGCCAAGGCTAAGTTCCAGATTTCCATTTCTAATCATAAGAAATCCTTTATCATGGGAGTTTGATTGATGTATAATGATATAATGAATTAACTAATTAAGTACTGTTGGCCGGCATTTAAGTGCTCGAATTCTTGGGCGTCCAATAGTTTTTAAAGAAGTAAAATTCATTTTCATCATTTGAGTTTAGAAGAAAGGCACAATCTCTTTTTTAATCAAACTACACAACCTCTCACAAGATAGAGAGAGAGAGAGGATAATGGAGGTCGGAATGAGGCTATGCAGGTGCTGCAAAGCACATAGCTGACTTGAATGATCGAACTATTGTCAATATAAACAGCCTTAATTTTACTTAAAAAGTATTTTGGTCTTCTAAATTGTTGGCTACTTCATTTCTACTCTAGGCCGATTATATGCTCTTCTTGAAAGTGGTTACTTGAAATGTTTCAAGAAATAAAAGTAGTCGTTTATTGATTCTATGAAATGTTTAGAAAATTAATATCAAGGTTATTGATTTTACCTAATGTTTTTAAAACATTCCAAGCATTTTAAATCTGTGATTGTTCATTTAGGTTAGGATTTGTTTATTTAGGGTAAAACATTTAACCTAGGTCATTCCATGATAAATCAACCAAAAAAAGAATAATTTTTGAAGATATTTTCTTTTGAGTTTTAATTATTTTCTTATTTTGTATTGAAAGATAGAAGCTATCAAAGTTTGAGGCCTCTGATAAGCATATTTAAGCTGCTCTAACTTTTATGCTTATTAAGATAGTCATTTTTTTAAACGGCAATTATTATATAGCTATCGTAAAATTACTTTGTATGTCCAAAAAATAAAAAAATATGTCAAAACCACAAGATGAATTTTTTTCGGAAAGTATCTATGGAAGCTTTAATATTTAAAAAAAGTTTGATAGGAGGCAAACAAAATTTGATTGCCTCTATATTTCAAAATAAAGGCCACGGTGACCTAATTTTTTTCATGGACAAGTTTCTGACCAACATAAAACAGCATGTATTTTTTTATCATAGAAGTTACATACTGACGAGTGATCCATTTCACATGACCCAGCCCTAATGATTACTTTCACAGCCAAACGTGAGCTTATAAGAAGATTGAATACAAGAAGGCTTTAAAAACCGGTAAATATGTTAAAGTTTCATTAACATGCAGATAGAGGGCGCGACACTTTGTCGATTAATGGCAACTAACAAACTTTAATCGTTTAAAATCTTGTCAATTAACTTTTTGCATCCCTCGTTCAAACCCAGGCCCATTTTTGTCAATCCTATTTTTGCTGAAAGTTTTAGTTCAAGGAATTTAATTATTTTAGGATGTTTCATTAACTTTTTTCTTGTTACACAAAGAAAAGACTTCATTTTGTGCGTTGATGTATTTGCTGTTCATATCAGAATCCTATTTATTATACTCGTATTACCCGTGACTTATCAAGAAAATTATATTAAATATTATTATGGTGATCACAACCATGAACAATTAACAAAGATTCCATTATTTATTTACGATAAAACATTTTGTATCATGGTATCCAGATTTCTATACTAGTTTTGATCCGATCAGCAATATATACTATGCAAATTTATTGTAATACAATTAATTTCTGATTTTTATATTGATATGTTGGAAAGTAATAAAGAAAAGTTGGCTAATATGTCTCTGGAATCGATGGTGCTTGAGTTTTTTTATTTCTCTGCAGCAAGGCCTTTTTTTCTATTCTTACCCCAAGAGTATATGCTATGAGCAACCTCTTAGGATCACGGAAACTGAAATTTAATCCAGCAACCCGTAATGCACACACCCCAAAGGCGAGCAATATTTCAATCAATAGTATTCAAATTCTATATAAGTAAAAAATGACATCATAAAACAAAACAAACACTGATCACAATAAAAAATCAAAATACTTATAATACAACTCTAAGAGGTGGCAAAAGTAAAAAAATCACGTGGGCTTTCTCCCAGATTCATATTCAAACGTATCTTCGAAGCGACAGGTACTTATAAGAACTTCGATCATTTTAAGCACTTCGTTCTTCCTCCAACGAACGCCCCCGTGATCCTGTAATGGGTGCCTCCTATTTCGAACTAAAGCGTCACATATTTTCGCAAAGTGAAGTGGAGACTCATTTCCTTCACCACAGAACCTGCACAAATCGTCTCCCGTCAACCCCATTTCCTTAAGATGCTTCTTCATAGGATATGATCCGAAACAAAGCTCAAAACATTTTTTATTGATGTTCTAGTATGCGTATGCAACTTCCATCCATTAATAAGGTCCGGGAAGAAAAACTTCGTCTGTTGACAACTTGAATCGCCTTCCCATTCTTTGAGCCATTGTAAACGAACAACTTTTTTAATTTTTTCTTTGATAGTTATTTGTGGTACTTCTAAGCAAGATTGAAATGTTATATTACAGCCCATCTTGGCCAAAGCATCCACAAATTCATTACCGGTGTGATCTTCATGGCCTTTGATCCAAGGCCTTTATTTAGTTACATAAAATGAAACTACTTGAGTTTCTCTATTGTTATATATATTTAAAAAAAATTACAGTTCATTTCATTAGTTTTAAAAGTATTTAAATTTGTTCGCGTCTTAAAAGATTATTTGACCAATCGGAGCTTATTCAAGGCTCAATTTTTGTTCCGAGTCTTTCTTGATAATTTATTCAAATAAGAAATATTTCTGATAAATTTGGCTGGATTTTCAGGTTTGCAATATTGAGGATTACTAGTTTGATTACCAAAACATCCCTTAATTTCGATTGAAAGCGATTTCTTTCATTTTTATATTGCTTTCCGAGTGCAAATTCAATCCTATCTATGAGGTAAAAAATTCTCTCCTAATAAAAATATTTTTTTTCTGTAAAAATTGTAAAATCTCTTCATCTGTCAAAGAAGGTGCAAGAATTGTTTATACAAGGCGTATGTACACAAAAATATTTCAGTCCCTTCGGGGGTTTTCTTTGATTAATTTAGATTAAATATTTGAGAACTCAGATTAAATGGAGTTTTTGTCAAAGATATTTCAAGATAACCGGACTAGAGATTGTATCTATACTCTTTATTTTCATGATTCTGTGGTGGACAATTATATTTTTGTGACTTATCATTTTGTACACATAAACCTCATTTCGACCCTTGTTATCGCTGTACTTATGTACGTAGAGTTAAATAAAAGATAAATGGATTTAAAATGACATGAAGGTTGTTTCACTTTTATAAAAATTGCAAGATGCCATGTTATTGAAAGTGATAGTAAGATTAACTTTATTATAGGGATTACACTAGTTCATATTGACTTGACTATAATAATACTTAAAATATCTCTTATCAATTTTCACTCATACGCACGAGGTAGATATATCTCAATTTGATTATTTTTCTTTTTCAGGTTGGGAAACCAATTCTCAAGAAATATATATTTATTACCAAAGGATTTATATATTATATATATATATATTATATATATATATATATATATATATATATATATATATATATATATATATATATATATATATATATTAGGGTGATTCTTATTTCACGTTTTTCGGATTTGAGAGTCGAGCTCCCCCTAGGATTTTACTTTAGTGTATAGAGATCATCTTGTGAAAGTTTGAACGAAATCGAATAATTGGAAGTACAATGCTCAACGGCCCAAAAGTTATGTAGTAAACTTATGTAGTAATTTTTTTTTTCGCCATTCGATTGCCCTAATGTCCTTAATTTTAATGCTATTTTCAAACAATTTGCCGCAAAATGTAGGTATGCTTGCAAGAATTCCAAATCAGTTTTTATTTTTCATTTACATTCAAAATCAAACGAGATAATAAAGTTTCAAAATGTTCATTTTTGGGGTATTTTGCATAAAAATGACTATTTCAAAACTTAATTTTCTCGTTAAATTTTAATGTACATTAAAAATAAAAACTGATTTGGAATCCTTGCGAGCATACCTACATTTTGCGGCAAATTGTTTGAAAAAGCATTAAAATTAAGGACATTAGGGGCAATCGAATAGCGAAAAAAAAAAATACTACATAAGTTTACTACATAACTTTTGGGCCCGTTGAGCATGTACTTCCAATTATTCGATTTCGTTCAAACTTTCACAAGATGATCTCTATACACTAAAGTAAAATCCTAGGGGGAGCTCGACTCTCAAATCCGAAAAACGTGAAATAAGAATCACCCTAATATATATATATATATTATTAGGGTTGTTCTTATTTTTCAAATGTTTGAAATGTTAGCAACATTGTGAATTTTCTGTTTCTTGGTGATAAAAGAAGACGACATACAAAGTTTGAACAAAATCGGTCAACATTACGAGGTCGCGCAACGAGATCAAAGTTTTAAAAATTTAGTAAAATATAGTTTTCCGCTAATTTCTTCAAAATGGTGGATGTTACAGACTTCAATAATAATTATTAATTTAAAGGAAATCTAATTTACTACCAGATGTATGTTTGATGTTTTTAATAAAACAAAGTAAAAGAAAAAAAGAAGGGAGAGAAGTGAGGCAAAATACTCTCTCCCTTCTCTTTCTCTTTCTATCCAGGTAACACTAACAGCAGTTACCAAATGGTAATCGTATATTCTCATATCAAAAGATCAATTTTGGGGGAGAGTACGTGCAAAATGTATTTGCTTATATCTCTTAAAGTATAGCGATTTTTAGAACACCAAACATATCAAATGAAAGCTTGGTTAATCAGCTTTAATATTTTGGTGTACTAAATCATGTCAATTTAATAAGTAGAGAGTTATATGCACATTAAAAAATGCCTATCTCGCGTACAAAATGTCGCATACAATGGATTATAAATGCGTCAGAGACAAAGTAAATTTTTTTGAGGATACCTTGACGCAAATCTAAGAAACACATTATTATTTATTTTTTTCATAATCAATTTCTTATAGGTCAATACAGGCTCTGAATCATATGATGTAAACTCAGATTGTACTGAATCTGAATTGATAAATGCAACCAAGGTCATTTTTGGATTTATCATCCAAAGGTTTACTAAGCTTAAAAGTACTATTTTACTCTGAAGCGAACAAGTCATCTTCTACAGGCGAGTGAAGTTAATTGATACAAAAAAGCTATGAAATATGCTAACAATACACACTCCATTTTTTTACCTCCGCCGAAGGAGGTATTGTTTTTCACTGGCGTTTGTTGGTTTGTTAGTTTGTCAGCAGGATAACTCAAAAAGTACTGAACGGATTCGAATGAACTTTGTGGAGTTGTTGGAAATGCCAAAGGAACAAGTGATTAAATTTTGGCATCTCTAAGTGCTTTTTTAATATGCAAAATGAGCAAAATACTACTAATAATAATAATAATGAAATGGGGTCTCTATTCAGGGAGTAGGCAAGAACAAACGCTAAAAAAATATTCATTGACGTATTATTGTTCATATATCAGCTCAGGACTATGTTAACCCAGTGACGTAGCTTAAACTTCTTCCTCTTCCCGTCTCTGAGTGCTTTTTTAATATGCAAAATGAGCTAACAAAGAGGAAACAATGATTAGAGTTAGAAAATCGGGCGTGTGAAAGGGAGAATGTTTGAATAGGAATGTTGTGGGGATCGGCGGAGGTACACACTCTCTGAGTGTATATATGCCTCTAGTTTTCTTTGTTTTTACTGAAAACTTTGTTTTATTAAAAAACATTAAACATACGTCTGGTAGTAAATTAGATTTCCTTTAAATTAATAATTATTATTAAAGTCTGTAACGTCCACCATTTTGAAGAAATTTGCGGAAAACTATATTTTTACTAAATTTTTAAAATTTTGACCTCGTTGCGCGACTTCGTAATGTTGACCGATTTTGTTCAAACTTTGTATGTCGTCTTCTTTTATCACCAAGAAACAGAAAATCCACAATGTTGCTAACATTTTAAACATTTGAAAAATAAGAACAACCCTAATATATATATATATATATATATATATATATATATATATATATATATATATATATATATATATATATATATATGTCATTCACTACGATATTAATGGTTGTGTTAAAAAATAATAGTTCAAATAGAGAAAGTGGATATATGTATAAAAAGTCTAATCAATCTAGTTGAAGTAGCCTTTATTAAGGGTTACCTTCTCGTTCAATCATCAGTTCGAGTAATTGTCTCTTTGTACTCTGCAGGGCTGCTGGAATTTGGAACAAAAACAATGCCTTATATGCCCAGAAATATGCGGGGAAAAATGACTAAATATGCGAAAAAATATGCGAAAAAAGGTTAAACAAGCAACAAAAAACCTTTATATGCTAAAAAATAATGTATATTCTATATTAATAAAAATTATGTCATGTAATCATTGTTCCACTGAGAATGAACATATCTTTTACATGCCTCTCTGTCAGACTGGTTCACTGGTAAGACAAAAGAGATTATAGTTTGGAGAAGAACCTTTTGCAGTCCACAGAGGTAATTGGAGCGCACGAGAAGAGCAACAGCAATTGGGGATCATCTTTGAGCTCCAATGTCTCTTTTTTCAGAATTCTGGAGTAGAATTTAATTTTTTCGAAGTCCAGATTCTTCTCAAGGACACTGTTCAACTTGCTGGCATAGGGCTCAACGGTCAGCTGCATCTGCACCATTTCAAGGATTCCAATGCTCTCCGTCAGTGGCAGGCGCTCTTGCAGGCTTGAAATGGCGCGTACCAGTTGAGTAAAGTTGCCCTTGATGAATGCCAGCTGACCCAGTATTTTGGGTCCTTGAATAGTTTCTTGGCTTTGACGATTGCCAAGTTGTCGTCATTGAAAGATTCTATGAAGTGTCCAATCCCCTTGAACTGATCGCCCGGGCCGTTGAAAAAAACAGCCAGGACCCGGACGGAGCTGGGTACCCAGTCGTTTCCTGATACACATATATTATATATATATATCCTCAAAATTTGTTCAAAATATGCGATAAATATGCAGGAAAAGGCCAAATATGCGTTATATGCGTTAAAAGGTCGTTTATGCCCAGAAAGTTTATTTACCAAATACCTACAGCCCTGGTGATCTGATATGATTGTATGACATTTGAAATTTATATGAAAATATTGGATATTGTATTTTTTTTGCAAATTGTGCATGTTTTATTTTTTTTTGATAACTAATATTCTGGGTCATTCAGATATTTCATTTCATTATTCCACAAAACGTCTAATCAAAAAACCCCTGTCATTCAGACCTAAATGCATAAATACGCATTAATAAGTTGTTTGTAACTTGATATGAAAATGAACTTTGAATGCAATCCATTATTTTGTCAAGCTTCATTCCTCAGTATCATTGTCTTGTATTCATTGGGGTTACGAATTTATTCATATTTTACATTTATAACTCAAGCTATTCATGTTTGTATTTAAAAAAATATTTTCGTATTTTTTTATATTCATTATATTTATTAAGATATATTTGCAAATTGAACATTTGGGACAAACCACCGAAATATATAAAAAACTGTATACAAAACAGACAGAATAAAAGATCAATGTCCGAATCAGCAACTGATGAACAAAGAAGAAAAGGAAGAATTACTATCCCTTGAGTTGTCCAAGTCTAAATACCAAGTATTACGAAATAGAAAGAGAGAAAAGAGAAAAGCAAAATCCAGTGACGTCATTCATAAGGACTTTTTTTAAACATAACAGGATGACATCACTGGACATTTATTGCTGGATTTCTTTTATTATTATTCCCCAGACAAACTTCATTGTACCACTCCCAAGTGGGAAATCCATTTTAAGTCCCCATATGGATTCAAAGAGCTCTTTAAGGGGACTGAAATTGTCTTTTGTGTTGAGAAGTTTATAGATATCAAATGGGTTGGTGATTCAAACATATGAATTTGTCTTAAAACTAATTCCAATTTGATACTATTAAAGTACCGTCATTTACTTCTGAACATGAATCATATAAAACATAATTAACTTTCTTACACCTTACATACAATCGTAGATTTAGTTTTTATTGCCCAAAAGTCATTAATTGAAAGAAAAAGCTTCCTCCTTGTCTTGATCAAATGTTTCGTAAAAGAAGTTTCATTTTCATCTCGTAAGACACTACAAAAATATATAGTGTTGAGTTATTTTCGTGAGTTTCATAAGTGTTTTCTATATAGGTCATATACACAATGTGTAATATACATAAATGCCTATTCACTTGGGTGTCAAGTACCAATATTTATTATTTGAGGATAAGAGATAATAGTGCAAAAGGATTTTTTATAGAAAAAAAAAAAAGAGGCCAGCCCTATTTATTTATACTTCAATGATGAGTATTAGTCGCACATATATATTTTGCAAATCAATGTCAATAAAATAATATCGATTTAATAGGATTCGATGACGGAATTACAAGGGATTATTTTCAAACTAATAGCGACAATCTAACTGTGAGTAGGATAGCTATATAATTTGATTTTATAATATTTTTTAACTAAACTTATTAGTAGGTTATATTTGATATTTTGTACCTATTTTGTTTCATTGATTAGACAATAAATAGCAAGTTGTTTGATAGTAAAACATCTATTCTTCATTTGATGCTTCAGCTTTTTCTTATCCCCTCCGACACGAGGACTATGGGTTCATGCGTCATCAAATTTATCCAAATCAAAAGAAATTTTAAAATTATGAAAAATATTGAACATTTTAAATAGATACACGTTTGAATTTTGTTTATTGTTTTTCTATTGTTTAGATTTTTTTTATAAATATAATGTTTATTTTACTATTAGTATTTTTTTTTATAATTTATATACATCTAAACAATAAAGGAGGAATTGATGCAACTTTAGCTTTTATTATAGCTATTAGCGACATATTTTATTATGCATACATTTCCTTACTGAATTTCAGTGGTTGCCTGAAATAGGGTTTAATGGAATATATATATATATATATATATATATTACATGCATACACCCAAAAAATATTATGTCTTTCTTAAACTTTTTTTCTAAAGCAAACTTAAAACTCATGAACGCCAAAAATTGTGTGCAAGCTATAAGGAAAAAAATCGACTAAAAGTGGATAATTGTCACATGATTAAAATATATTATGCATCTTATGTGTCTGACCTCTATTTCCCTAAATGCTGGGAAACCTAATTAGAAAACAAATTTGCGTTAATAGCAGTTTTTATATACTATATAATAGTTGATGAGATACATTCTCCCAGAATATACAAATTGCATATGGATCCAAAGGTTCATTTTGAACATATGGTTTTATAAGAATGAATCGGCATGGATTATATTGTATCGTTTTATATTTGCGTGTTATATCTAGGGATAACACTTAAGGATTTTTTTCAAAGGACCGTGATTGAAATGAAGAAGAGGAGAGTGAATACTAATTTTAAAGACAGTTGTAGATTTAAACAAGCTCATCCCAGGACTCTGGGTTGTATTGGATTGAGCATCAACTCAATAATAAAACTTTCATCTTTAGAAGACTAGTCGTCTTTTCACATTTACAATGTCTTGTATAGACTCGTACATATTTGTTTATTTATTAAATAAATCCTCACATTCGGAGAAGGAGAGACCATAGAGATAAAAATATATAGATATTCCCTTCATCTGTATTTTTGTGTCCAATATGAACAAAATAATTTGATCTACGTCATCGTAAGTTGATCATAGAGATAGAATCAATGATCAACTTACGATGACGTAGATCAAATACTTTGTTTATATTGAGCACAGGCGACAGCTGAATGATGTTTCTCTGCTATTGAAGGGAATAAGCTATCTATATCTTTATATCTATGGGAGAGACTGGATATGTATTTTTTATTTACTGTAACATATGTATATTATAACGTGAGGACTCATAATATTTAGTAGCTCTCAATATCAGAAGATCAATGAGGTAAGTAGTAGATCTTTTTCTATGATTTGCTTAATTATTTTATCATATTTAAGTATCTAAGAATATAACCAATAAATTGACACTGCTATCTAATATCACATTAATTTGGAGTTCCTTCTAAAATAAGCTAACCATTTAGAAAAATATAGTTATTTAAAGGTACTTTTGAATTTTAGATATTTAGAGTTACTTAATGTTTGTAATAAATCGCTTGAGTAGAGTGAGGATCTGCATTCTGTGATGCTTACAGTTTAGAATGCTCTGGTGTTTATTATCTTTCTTAGTTCTTCCATTTAAGCAACTAAAGCTTTTATAATAATAATCAGTTGAATCAGTATTTGTTGTTTTTGCAATGTTTAAAGTAAATGTAGTTTCATTTACTGGGCGCTCACACAAAAAAACAAACCCCGTATATCCTATGGGTGAGTCTAGGTATTGAATTCATCACTCATATTTGCAGGGTCAGGAATAAGCATCTTAAGTGTAGCGTAAGTGTTTGTTAATCTGATTTATAGCGTCAGTGTCTCAACGCACGTTCTCTCAGTCATTATTTGTCAAAATTATAAATATGCAAAGGACCTCCAAATGGTTTTTGTCCTTGGCCTCAAATTTATTAAGACGGCTTTAGAATCCAAGCATTGACTTGGTGATCTACTTTCATGAGTTCATGGTTTTGGAGCCAGAAACGCTCACAGGTCCTACATGTCTTATTATTTTTTTGAATAACTTGTGCTTTCCAAGGGTCTTGGAATCATTATTAGCATGCAGAAAAAGGATTTAATTGGTTATCCACTAATCTAAGGAATTAGCTGCTTTCTACGCGTAACTGCGGGTTCGCTTTCCTCAAAGTAAACCCGGTAAATAGTTTTTTATGGTTTGCATATAAGAATAAATTGTATGTATCCCATTCAAGTATCGGGTGTTCATATGCATATCAACATTTATCAGGATATCTTCAATACGATAAATGAATCATTACGGAATATTTCAAACAATATTAAGATAAGAAATGAGGTGTGTTATTTGCTCAAGTTCACCTCTTTACTCGGACCAATGAATACTAAAACAATCAGGAATGGTAAAGTCGCGCAACCTTTCAAACACACAAACACAAAGTTTATTTATTTACGGCGTGAATGAAGTAGTGGAAGTGTGTACAGGAATCGTTTAGAACTACCTATTTATCTTCAAACTAGACGACAATGGGAAGGTTTGTGTTGCTCTGGGCTGCAAGAGTGGCTACAAATCAAAGGGCAATGAGGGGAAAAAGAGACGGTTCATATTTATTTTTTACGGCGTGAATGAAGTAGTGGAAGTGTGTAGAGGAATCGTTTTAGAACTACCTATTTATCTTCAAACTAGACGACAATGGGGAAGGTTTGTGTTGCTCCGGGCTGCAAGAGTGGCTACAAATCAAAGGGCAATGAGGGGAAAAAGAGACGGTTTCATATGTTCCCCAAGGATGAGTCCCTACGCCAACTCTGGACAAAGGCTGTTCCGCGAAAAAATTAGATACCTTCAAGACATTCTGCGTTGTGTGACGTACATTTCATGCCCTCCGATTATAGGCCAGAGTCTACAGACTCCAATCCATCACGTTCAGACAGATCTGGAAAAACTCTTTGTTTTAAGATATTAAAAAAGATGCCGTCCCTTCCAATTTTCCAAATCTTCCTCACTACTATTCAAAAAAGCCTCCTCCAAAGCGTTCCTCCACCTCAACCTCCTCCTCACGACTCCTTAATGAAAACGAGCGAATTTAAAAAAAGATTATGGCTTTTGAAGAGGCCAACTCATTTTTAACACTCGAAGAGCTTCAAATTAAAATGGATAGGACTTGCCTTCCGAGCGGCGTTCAAGAACATTATGATGAAAAAGATAAAGAGCTGATGTTCTTCAAGATGAACTTTAGTCATGGAGGACCGTCAATAGACTTCAGTCTAAAGATTAATGAAAAAATGACAATCCATATACGGTAAGCCAAACTTTATTCCTTAACCTTTTTTATTTATATATTTTTTTTACATATCAAAACTTGACTATTCCTCAGTATTTTATTATTAATACTGATTCATACAACTACAAACTTCAAAAGGCTTATGCGAATTGGCTGAAGATTTGCTCGAAGAAACTGATGTCAATTATGTTCTTCTTGGCCACATCAATTCAGATTGTATTGAAGCTCGGATTGGACTCTATAAGAGAAGATGTGGGACGAACATTGAATTAAGCGTGCGCCAATATTTGGATTCAGAAAAATGCCTTCGAATGAAGAATATCATAAGTTTAGGCACAATTTCACTGAAAGATCTGGAATATCATTTTTCTGAGGATATAAATTCAACAATGAAAAGATTAAGTCTTCTTCTCTAAATATATTTTCCAATTTAAAACATTTTACTTTTAAAGATTCATTAAAATATATTAATGACGTATCTATAGTTTACTTTTGTTCTGGTTATATCGCACATTCCTTATGTAAAACTATAGCCTGTCATTCTTGCCACAATTTATTGACAGCTTTAAATAAAAAATTCGATGTAAAATTATTCTCCTTAGAAAATATTGATGATGAAAGTAAACTTTAGATCAAATTAATCGAGGTGGGCTAACTCGTCCTTCTGATGTTCTTTTTTTAACGTGTTCCCTTGTTTATGCCTTTTTTTCAGAAATTCAAAATTCAAAAAGTATCTTCAAAGAGTTGATTTCTTCCCCTTCTTCAAAAAATATTTTGTTCTTTCGTTTATTAAACTTTTGGAAAATGATACTTACGCTTTGGAAATTATTTTAGCAGAATGCGAAGAAGACCATTCCTTTGAAAATTTATTCCACAAATCGCTGCTAAATTTTTAATTGTATGTCCAAAAATTATGTTTCGGACATCAATGATCAAATTCACAAAAACAAAAGAAAAACAAGCAGTCAAAATTTTACAAATAATTCTAAGAGATTGAAAAAACTTTAAGGACAATAAACAAAATGTATGTATGTTATTATAATTTTGCAGAATGTCTTATCTATGTTTATTAAATATATGTCCATAAAATTTGTAAATAGTAAAAAATATTTATTTCGTTCTCAAAATCATAATTTGTTATGAAATAAATAAGGAAAGGGGAGAATGTACGCGTATTCTCCTTTTTCCTTTTTAGATCCCTCATCGTATTTTCCTCGCGAGCCTTCTTTTCCTTGTTGTTTTAGTATTCATTGCTCGGACAAATATGTTATGTCCAAGCACTTCAATACATTTTACACTTATTTACATATGGAAAAATGAAAATGATGTATTGCAACGCTATTATCTTTCCTATTCAATAGCTAGCCTATTTGCTCAATTATTAAGCCTGAGGACAAGTTATTCATGTCTATGTAAAACCGAAAAAAAGCTGATAAAATATTTGAGATTTTGAATGGATTGAGTTCCAGAGCAAGGAACGTGGATATAAGGTAAGGTCTCTAATAATTCAAAGATATATGTAATATTTTTCAAAAATATCAGAAAATAATTATGGGGGAAAAAATTGCATTTACTTTCAATTGTAGAATATAAAATTACAAGCCTTCTCTTAAAAATGTTTTCTGCTTTAAATGTTTCAAAGTATTTTCCATTTCATGGAACGGTTTCTTCAAGGATCAATGTTCAATTTTGTATTATCTTGTAAAGCTTAGAGCTTTGACGATTTAATATTTGCTTCGTACAATTACTTTAAAAATAAAAATTGCCATTTACATAGTTTCATGACGGTTGATATCTGATCCAGTTCTGGCATTGACTGGTAAATCTAGTTTGCAGCAAAAATATGAATATTGTATTATAATTCAACATTAAATATATATCTGTGCATTCGATGCTCAAAAATCCGTTACTTCTAGTGTGTCGATTATTGAACGTTCGCCCCGTTTTAATCTCCAATCCTATAAGAAACATTTACCATAACCATGTAGCATAAACTACATGAAGTAGTTTATGCAAAACATGCATAAACATGTCTTTCTATATTTTACAGACACAAATTAAACACATGTTTTCGAATATTAATTAACAAAATATTTTAATGAATTAAAAAATATTTTTTAAGAACTTTGAAGTGATTAAATTTGTCTTTTGTTGTCATCGTCATTAACAATGAGATCTCAAGAATTTTTTTGGTCCGCAAATATGAAAAGACAATTATATATTATAAGGATTTTAAAAATTAGATTGTATCGATAATAATTATAAATCAAAATAATTTATTTTGCTCGTATGTCCGTTTCACTTACTCTTCTCTTATTTGATATGATGGAACTCAAAATATTACATTTGAAGGCGTGTAGAAAGATCTCAAGCCATCCATTTGTCATTATGGGTCCTGACCTTCTTATTTTCAACTTGAGCCCGACGGGGAAACTTTTTTATCACTCTTTTCTCTTTATTTTGTATAATATCTAAGTAATGACGTCATTGGATGAAATATTTTTCCCATCTAGTGGTTACACTCCAATCAAAAGTAAAGTTAAAAAAATACTTTAGCACTTATGAAATATATATTACATGACAATAGAGTAATCAGCATTATTCAATATGTACTCTCTAACGTTCATCATATGTGTATATTTTTATACACACAAATAAAAATTATACATTTATATTTGCTCATAAATCCGATCAGCTGCATCATAGTCAGACTTGGTAAGTTAATTCATATGGAGTTAATTGGTAAAAATGTTGTCGTGATAATTTTGAAGAAACGTCCTAATAATTCATATTAGACAATATAAAGTTATTGTTTTTAAAAATGAATATGATTTTATTGATACTGTGGCTAAGATCCTTGATGGATGCGATAATACTAAATCTTCAAAGATTACTAGATTACGCACCATTTGCATTCGTACTCATTGTCATGGAGTAGGCAAGATTAATCTGTAAGGGATCATGATTTAGACGCAAAATCAAACGATCGTCGATCGTTTTGCTCTTTTTTTCAAAACTAAATATGAATTTAAACTCCTTCGTCATGATGTGCTATATATATATACATACATATATATCAAATACCAATAATTAATATTTCCTCTACCAGTTACTTTTATCCCTCTACTGAATGAAACACTACCAGCGTGTAGTGTGGAACGGCACTGAATCTGTCTTCTTACCTGTCGAGTACGGAGTGAGACAAGGCTCCATCCTTGGACCTATTCTCTACCTTGTCCTGGTCGCGGACGTCACTTCCTGCGTTGGGGTTGGCAATGAAGATAATAGTGGCTACGCGGACGACTTCTTCCTGTGGGCCGTTGGTGACTCCCTGGAGGAAGTCGGGTCCCTCTTGGAGTCAAGGGCGGACGCTTTCTCCAGATTCGCAGGGGGGAACGGCCTTGTCCTTAATGCCACCAAAACTCAGCTCATGATCGGGGGGAAACGTAAAAAAAAGGATGTTGCGGTCTTCGCTGTCACCGTTGGGGGCGTCGAGGTGCACCCATCTGACGAAATTGAGTTTCTTGGGGTAAAATTTGATACCGGCTTCACTACAGCACCCCACAACATCAACGTCGCAAAGGCAGCAGCAAAACGGGCCGCACTCATCTCCAGGTTGGCAGTGCACTTACCAAGAGGTAAATACCTACGGCAGCTGGCCAAGGGATTGATGATTGGCAAGATTTCTTATGCTGCCGCAGCTGTGGCAATTCCTCGATTCGATAATGAGTGCAAGGGGCCAAATGCCGCACACAGGGCTGTGCAGGTCGCCATAAATGACGCCGCCAGGAGCATCGTTGGATGTAAGAGGCGGGATCACATCCACATCGGGGACCTCCTTGAGAGAGCAGGCCTTCCCTCCCTCAACGAGGTGGCCGCCAAGGCGGTGGCCATGGAGACTTGGAAATGTTTTTACTCCAGCGACGGGGGCGGCGGTGCCAGGAACCCGATTGGTAATTTCGTCTTCCCCATCCCGAGGAGGCCCATGAGGTCCACAACTTCAGTGGCGTACCCACTTGGGAGGGAGACAGCTACTTTTGCATGTCACGCAATATCTGTGTGGAACTTATCTAAGGCCTTGAGGTCGGCCACTACCCTTCACACAGCCAGGACCGCAGCTAGGGCCATTGGACGCAGCGTCCCCATATAATCCATTCTGCATGGGCATTTTGTTTTTATTTTTTTTATTTATTTTAAATTTTTATATATTATAATTTATTGTTATTTATTTATTTATATTTTTTAGACTAGTTACAAATGTAACTAATATGCCCAATGGCAAGAAATATACTCGATTACACACACTTCCTATCCCATGTAATGTGTTACGATATAAGTGATCATATTATGTTATATAAGTTGATCCCTGTCAGAGGCTGAGGAATATGCTCAGTAATAAATAATAGGTTTTTCGTTATTTCATTTCTGAACTAAGTATATTTTCATAAGTAAGAAAGCATACTGTTTGTTAAACAAAAGAATTTCCCGTGCAAAAAAAAGCCCGCGAAGAAGAAGCAGCAAATTTATATTCATTGATTCCATAAGCATTGTGCACTTAAATTGTTTGACATGACTTATATATATTATGCATTTTCAAGAATTCCAATCAAGTGTAATGCAACCACTCTTTTCTACCAAGTATATACCATTTTACATATTCAAATCAATTCCTTTTATGTGAAAGAACACATTACCCCCACGTGATAATGAAAGGAATTCCTTTTCATTCAAAGGAAGGTATTTCATTAGTATTATTAGTATCTCAAGTGCTTATGAAATGTTCAGCATATAAAAAAGGCCACCTTGTTGTTTTTCAATAACTGCATTTACTTACGCAAATTCATTAATGTACATATATTGCCTCATAGCTCATACATCATCATAATTATAAAGGATATATAGTTTCAAGGGTAAACATGCTATTTACATATTCTCTCTGTAATACTCATTTTGATCAGTCAGGACAACAAAAAGGTTGTTCTTGACTTTTTTAATGGATAACAATGTTTTTTTTCTTCCTTTTTCTACGTCCGATAGTTAGATACATGATCCATTTATCGATATATACGTCTTTTCTTGAATATGAACAGTTTTATATTCAATCAATATGAATAAGTGGAGTCCGTTCAAAGAAGGATTCGACAATGACGTCATGGATGTAGGTCCATGAAGAAGAGATTACAATTAGTATTTTTACTCTGAATAGGAATTTCACTCCTCAACAGTCTTGAGTAAAGTGTACTTGTGACTTATTGCCAATTATTTTTTTATTATAATATTTTTTAACAACCACATTGCAAAAGTATCACCTTTTCGATATCCCCTATAGATCAGACCACGTATATCGACTATATGTTATCGTTCATGTTTTTGTGTTATTATTTTTTGACCACTACATTTTTGTGGACTTTAAACTGAGGAAAACTGTTTACATCCAAACAAGTGCAACTTGTTAGTCAACGACAAGCAATATAATGTGGCAAATATGTCTATGATCTGAATCGTCTTTAAAAAAATATTCTTGACGTGCCCCCACCCCTCTGACGTCCATAAGGTCAATTTAAGGCGCTTAAGGAAGCACGTCAGCTTACAGTGTAAAGTCGCATGTTCAACTCTCAATCGATGAGGTGTGCAGGTTCGAATCTTATGGAGAGCAGGTCAGATTGATTAACATCATTTTAAAAGATCCTAGATTCGATTGAGTAATTTTAATTCTATAATGCTTCTTCATATCCTCACAGATACAACTTAAGGACCAGATAGGCCAAAAAAGCCACAAACTTGAGCCTGAAATCCATAGATGGTTTTCATCAGTTCTGGAGTCATGTTGGCTCGAGGGTGGAGTCCTAGGTAGTGTGGTGAAGATTGTTTGAAGCTCAGATAATGTTTACCAAACACTATATCAATCCATATATCGGAAGCGAATTCAATTGATAAAGGAGGCTAGGGAGAAAAACAGAGGGACACCGAATGTTAAAACTGTTGTCCGTTAAAATTCTTTAGTTCGGAGCTTGTAGCAGATACTCGGGCAACCTTGATTTTT
>CP045900.1:465427-498365 GCA_013387185.1 Caligus rogercresseyi | reverse complement strand
TCTCTTTAAAACAGCCAATGTCTTTTTTTCGTAGTCCTGGATTTAGTCTTAAGTTTGTTGATCATCACTTTTCAATCAGAATACATTATCACATAAACACTATATAAGATAATTTGTTTATGTGTCAAAGTTCTATGGTCCCAAATTCGGATTGTGACGGTCTTTTGCCCTAACACTGAAATCTATTTCATTATGTAATCAAAGTTATATCCATCAAGTGCGATATATAATATATATATAAATATGTATACTATCAGACTTGTTGATTTATCGTTTATTTATATGTCGTTCGCGAAACGATGAACTACAAGGAAATTCCTTATCATTCGTCGTTCGTTTTTGGCGCCAAAAAAAAGAAAAAGATTTTTCATTTCACGTGAAAAAAATTCTTTTTTTTCAGAATGGCGAGGAAAAAATTCCTTTCTAAATAAAAACATCGTCGATTGGTTTGAGAATGACGAACGACAAACGACGATGAACGATTCAATTAGAAATTACGATGACGAACGATAACTTTTGGTGAACGATAAACGAAAGACATACGACAATTTATCGCGAACGTCAACAAGTATGACATATATATATATATAGATATCAGGCTTGTGAACGGAACGCAAAATTGACCGCCTTCAGCAGAACGCACGGTCACATGAACAACGCTGAACGGAACGCTGAACGGAACGCAACTTTTTTTTAACGCTGAACGCAAAAAAAAAGAGTTTTGCGTTCAGCGTTCAATTTTTCCAAACATTTCAATGTTGTAGTTTTGATTAAGTATTTTTTTTTTCTGGGTTATAAACTAGGGGATGAAATATTATGTGAGAAGAACATATTAAACTACTCTCCCAAGAACTCTTTTAGATAGTGAAGCACTTTTTTTAATTTTACCCCAAGTGACCAAAATTTAAAGACAATTGAATGACCTTTTTTATTCATTCATTCTTATTACAAATAAACAAAATAAAGTATTTTGGCTGTGGATGATTTTAATACCGACTTGACATAGAAGAGAAAAAAAACTGAAAACATAGAGACATCTCTCTGGCCTTCTTTAATAGTATTAAACCTCTCAATCCTCTTCCTTTTCATAACAAAGCTGTTTTTATTATTATTGCGTTACATTAAACTGCTTGAGTTATTTAAACTAGAGGAGGAACCTGATACGGAGTTCTCCCCTGTGTCCGGAGTCACTTATTCGACTTGATTCCTGGACGAGAGGAACGCCATCGTCTCTTGTCGGGACTGACTTGTTCTTATGGTAAGTAGTTCAATGCCTCCCTCGTCACGGAAGGCTCTCTAGGCTTCCTCTCAAAGCTTATTAATTCTCTTAGCATTTTTCTGGCCGATTTGACGACGAAAGTGAAGGAGGAAGACAGTAAGTTCGCCCCTCATAATTCATCTAGAAGATAGAAAAGAAACAACGCATTAAAATGTATGAATTTATTATACAATGTATAAAATAATTAGTAAAAAATCTGTTAGAATATGTTTTTTTTAAGGGAGAGGTTGTGAGGTTTAATACTATAATAAAGAGAGGCCAGAGAGATGTCTCTATGTTTTCAGTTTTTTCTCTTTCTATGTCAAGTCGGTATTAAAATCATCCACAGCCAGTATTTTGGTATTCAACTATCAGGAACGAACAGGAACGTCATCACTTTGTTTGGAGATTCTTTTCCAAAAAAACGTCGTCACTCTTTTTGGAATTTCTTCTCTAAAAAACCGTCATCACTTCTTTTTTAAAAAAAACGTCGTCACTTTGTTTGGCGATTCTTTTCTAAAAAAAAAACACCCATACTCTTTTAATTTGGAAATTCTTTCTAAAAAAGGTCGTCACTTTTTTGGAAATTTTTTCTAAAAAAGACCCTCTTATGTTGTGAATATAGACGTTCTGCGGACCCCATGTTGGGAACCCCTGGGTTAGATCCAGTCAACAAATTATATCATTTGAAAATCGGTTCGGGCTCATTTTTATTATAAAAACCCTAAATAGTACTTCCATTTTTCAAAATTACACAATGTTTATTTTTTAAAATATTTGAACGCTAACGGAACGCTGAACGCTAACAAGCCTGATATATATACATATGTATATATATCTATCCGTCAGATCATGAAAATTTTAATTTGTGTTTGTACCTATAACAAAAATTACTTTGCAATGCTACTTGACATGAAACTGTGATAAGTGGATTTATAATTATATTATCTGGAAAATGCAGACGTTCCCCAAAATGTATTTTAAGACTCTTGTTTAACGATATTTTAAGTATATAAATTATAGAGAATATAGAGTTTTAAAGTAACATATGGTAGTCCTGAATATCAGTATATTGGTTAGTTCTCCATGTTGGGGGGAAAATAGTGACATAATAATTAAAGAGAGAGTTAGACTTAATATTTTTGAAGCTATGCAATGGAGAGTGATGTAACAATAAAGCACTCTATATTCTCTATCAGAGAAATATAAACAGTTCGAACGTTGAGTAGCCAAAGCATCAAATAATTTAATCTTGATTTCAAAGATTTCAAAGTTGTTGGGCCTCCCTTTGTCCTGGAAGAGAAGAATTATGAAATCAACGGGTAGTATTGCCGATGGTGCAAAATTTACTGCACAATTACAAATTTCAGGACAAATCCTCCAATTTCAGCTTCCTTGCATGAACTGTGGGTTTTTATTAACAATATCTTCCATGCATTCGTAGACTGTCCGATCCTAAGGTGTTTAAGCTATTCGTAAAGCTTAACATTTGTGAAAATGAAGACGATTCCTCAAATATTTTAAAAGCCTATGTTCTTTTTGGTGTCTTTACTCTTAAAAAGAAATTTCCCCCAGTCATAAAGCAATTGAATCTACAATACAAAATGTCAAATCTTTAATTGCACAAAAACTTACTACTAACAAGTACATTTTAGAAAAAGACCTAAGACCTATCCTCATTGGTGCTGCCGCCCGCCACTCTGCTTTTGAGGTCCAAATTCCTGATTTGGAGCGTCAACTTGGAAATGGGCTAGAGACCTCATTAAATTTTATCCAAACAGTTCAAAATTCTATTGGAACGACGATTTTAAGAATGCATCGCCGTTTTGTATTGAATACAAATTAGTTTTATCAATTGTTGTTATATATATATATTTTTTATCTGGACGGTAATTTTGAACTATAATGTTCATTGATGTTTTTATTACATAACTTTTCAGATTTGATTGATTTCTTATGTTATTTGTATGTGTATTTTTTTACACTGTATTCTTCTTTGCAGTAACAGAATAAATTTATTTTAACCATGAAAAAAACATAAAGGATTTATTTTGAGAAAGTTAATAGCATAGTTATTTAATAGCAATAGCGAAGCTCTGATGACGAGGTAATTAAAAAAGAAGGCTAAATCAATATTAAAATCTGATCTTGACAAACTCTTTGCAGCCATACAGTAAAACAAAATTTAAACATGTACCAAATTATAAGCATACAGAATATGTTTAGTGAGGCTAGAGCATTAGACCTCTTATTAGATCATTTTGTAAGCAGTATAAAAGAACTGCCAATAGTTTAGTATTAGTTTTGCTATTATACGTATTATAATTATTATTATTCAAAGCTTTCCACCTTCATCGCCTAAAACAACTCAGAATAAATGTAATATGTACAGAATAGGTAAACACCCATTCTTCTCCCTTTCTCCCAATAACCCATAAACAAACAATTAGCTAAAAGTCTACCTACTAAATAAAAAAAGTAATTAACTTCCTACAAGGCAATTAAATATAAACTTTTAAGAAAGGATCTATACAAGGCCAAGCAATATTTTTGAGCGTTGAGTATTGAAATCATATGAATTTGATTAAGATAACTATAAAGAAGCTTAGATACAAATGTCTCCTGGTTACGCGGTTGTTGTATTAATGTGAATTATTGAAACTATGTCTTTATACTGAGCTAATCAGTAATAAATATTTGCTTACTCTATGAATTCATTTCAAAACTACATGAAAACAAGTATTTCCTTCATGTTGCCTTAATTTATAAATTTTAATAATGATATCTTTGTAGATTTCCATTACAATTTAATTAATAACCCCTTCAGAACATTTAAATTATTCTTTGAAATAACAAAATATTAGCCTTTATTTTGACAAACAAGTTTAAATAAAAACACACTAAAAAAACTATATATATAAAATATTATTTTTAATTTGAGCTCTTACTTTATTACGTTAAAAAGTATGCATGCGAGTCTAAAAGTATTACTTCAATGGGAAGAATCAATCCTGACAATCAAATAAGGATATAATTAATAAATACATGTTTATAAACATATTCCCAAAAAAGAAACTCTTTCTTAATTTCTAAGCTTTCCCCAAGCCTCATACTGATGATTAATTATTCTTTTTCATTTTAACATATCATTATGTGGAAGCTTTAGAGTAAAGCTTTAGAGTATCAGTTGGTTACGATTCAGACACATTTGGAATTCTTCATAAAGGCACAGCACACATAAGCTTTTTTGTTTATAGTTACTGGAAAATCAACAGGAGTGACAGTTAGGAGCGAGAAACTTAGAGAATCTGCTACAGGAGTTGTCGTCATCTATCTATATATTAATTCGTCAATCTCTGTCCGTCTGTATGTCCGCACGCTATCTCCTCCCACATTTATGGTCAGATTTGAACTTTGAAGGTACTTATGGAATCCTTGGGTCAAGACGGACCTAATAAAACTATTTGCATAATGATGGGGCCAGAAATGAAGAAAAAAATTCAGACCTTGTCTGATTTGAACCACCTACTCTTCAAGGTAAAGAGAGGAAAAAAGAAAAAAGCATCTCACGTGACATAAAACATATTCTATGTACAAAGTCAAACTTTTTATGAGGAATGTTTGTACAAAACAGAAAATTATTGTAACTCTTTTGACATTTAGAAAACCTATTTTATCTCCACAAAATCCATGATATAAATTTAAGATACTTATGTAATATGAACATAAGGGCGCCGTAGGCGGCCAAATATGCGAGTTCTATTAATTTATCAAAAGTGACATCAAACCATGGGAAAATTTATTCTTAACGCTGCTCTTGGGTTAATGTTGATTGTGATAATAAGTCAGAAAATAATTTTATAGCAAATGAAAGTGGCACAGAGTGACTCACCATGAGCTACGCTAACTATAATATTCGCCACTTTCTGACAACATCATAAATAGATTCATATAATGATATACGAGGGTGGCCAATTATTATAGCGTACCAGCGAGAATCCTTTCTTATAGATCGACCAAAAATACATCTCCCTTTCGGAAGTATCAGTTAGGTTAATTGGACTCGTATACCAACTATTTATTGGTTATATAATTAATTTTGTCATTATGTATTAGATTTGATAGAACCGGAACAGGATAGGAAAAAGTTGAATATAAATATTGAATGGATTGCAGAGCAATTCTAAAAATGATACATTTGGCATAATTAATTATTTTGACATAAGGAGGGTTATATTCAAACTAATAAATTTCATATATTCTAAAGGCCAAAATCGTTCAAAGCTATGGGAATATTTTGAAATAGTTTTAGTATTTAATTTAAAATACTCCTTCTAATTATGTTAGGCATTTATCTATTTAGAAACTGTGTGGCTCCATGTGAATCGATTAGTTTGACCTCCGGACACCTGATAGAGTTTCTAGTTATATAGTAATTTCCATCAATTGATATTTTCCTCTTTTTGAAGGCCAATTGCAGTGGGCGCCCTCATCACAACAGCCGCCGCTACGTACATCATCGTGGCCCAGAGCATCATCGACAGTGAGGTCTTCACGAGTGAGCGGGAGTTCACCCCGCCCACACCCCTGGGATCCTTCAAGGCCTTCTCCTCCATCATGTTTGCCTTCGCGGGAGCCTCAACCTTCCCCACGATCCAGGCCGACATGAAGAACCGAGAAAAGTTCAACATATCCGCCATCATGGCTTGCACCATTCTCTTTGTCCTTTACTTTCCCATTGCTGGCATCGGGTACTACGCCTACGGGAATGACGTCATGGATAACATTGTCCTCTCCCTTAGTCAAGGCCAATGAAAATCGCCGTGGAAGTCATGCTCCTTCTCCATTTGATCTCTGCATTCCCAATCATCACAAATCCTCCCTCACAGTTCTTTGAGGTCCTACTCAACATTGATCCACGTAAGACTCCCACATTCATATTTTCATTTTACATATTTGTAATTCCGATATAGATAAAATGAATGAAAATATATTGGAAATAGAGGAGCCTTAATCTACTACTAGAAGTGTCATTTGTCACCTATAAAATGTGACAATTCAAAAATGAAATTTCTTTTTATCTAAAACACAGTTTTACTACTAGAGTAGCCCTTGGGGATCATGGGTTTCTTTGCAAAAATATCCCGAATTTTGCAATTAAAGTATTTTACTAAGTTTGTAGAAATAAATATTTAAGAATTATAATTTATCTCATAATTACTAAAACAAATAATCTGGGAGAATAAAGGAATAAAAAGGTGTTTACGGTAGATTTTGTTGTTGGGATACCTTTAATAAAAATATATATGATTAGTATATCAATATCCCAGAGTCGTCGCCAATTAGGTTGCACGGCAGGATGGAATATTAAAGAACGACACGTGTGAGGGGGTCATGACTTGTAAACTGATTATTATCACAGTAGGAAAAGGAAGGAAATATATACACGGAAGAGGAAAGAGTGAGGCACAGGAGACATAACGTAAGGGTGTCTTGCAACGTGACGTCAGGGACATAACAGGTTTCGATCTATTTTATTATTTAAATACATCTACATACATATAATTGATGATTTTAATTATAATGATTTGTTTCTTTTCATTATAACAGATTTTAACTGGAAGAGATGTGTATTCCGTACTCTCATCACATTTGTGCTTCTTTTCATCGCGGAGACAATTCCTAATTTCGGTAGCATTTTGGATTTCCTGGGAGCAACTTCCATCACGGTCCTCACTTTCATATTTCCCCCTTTGTTTTATATGAAACTCGTTGATGCCAGCGGAGACGACAAGGATTGGACTCCAAGGTAAATAAATTACACTGGTTTACATTTTTTTTACTTTTTTGATTTTTGCATACATTCTGTCTAATTTGAGATCACTGAATGTAAATCTGACAATAAATTTTCCTCCATTATGTCAAGATTTCCCTTTGAGTCATACGCCATATTTGACCAAAATTTGTCATCATCAACTAAATAGATTATATGCTGATATTTCAATTAGATGAATATAAAGGAATAGAAGCTACTACGAAATGATGTTGTAAAATCTATGAACAAAGGATAAATGTTCGGGTAATGATTTTTCATGGTAAGCGAAAATTATTTAATTGGGGTAATTGCCAAAACACAACATGTGATCCATGTTTATAAGACACCCTCATATGTACTGTTTGTACTTTCATTCTCTCTTTCTAGATCAATTTCCAAGTTTGAAAGAGCCTATTGTTGGTTTCTCATCATATTAGGCACCATTGGAGGCCTCTGTGGAACAGCTACAGCCGTTATCAACATCGTCTCATCTGACTTTAAAATGCCCTGTTACCTAGAGTCTCTCAACGTGACCGGTTCAAATGTTGGACATTAAGATTCTTTTGTAAAGAAAGACCTTTAGATCCACAGATCTGAAATTCCTCACAACATATATAAGCAATGACCGCAAAATAACTTTATGGCCGCTTTTATTCATGTATTTAAGGAATCATTGCCTATTTGATTAATGTTTGGCACTATTAAACGGTGAAGACCCTAAGGTTGAGGTTTTATTATTGATTTTAAATGTTCCGTTCAAAGCAGTTGATCGTGTTTAGTGAGTAGAAAATATAAACATAGAATGAGGGTACAAGAACAAGAAGAGAGATTCAGGATTGATAGTTGTTTTATTACACTTGCTATCAGAAATTCAATGGTCTTCAAAATCGTCATAATCAGTCAGAGAAATTACGAACTCTCTCATCATTATTTGCACCACAATCTAATTCAAACAACCACAATCCTAAATAACCCTTTCTTTCTCCTTCTTTCTATATTAATTTTTCTTCACACTAACATGGTTAGCAACACTATGCGGAATCTACACAAATGAACAACGCAACCTCAACTGTAGGCCCTTCACCCATAAAAGAGCCAATATGTGTATATACATATATATTATCAAATACAGTAAATGTTCCCCATATAGATAAACATATTTATTGAACCCAATTAATGCGAACAAATATCTTCACCATTTTAACGAAATTCAATCAAAACAATCCCCTGTCAATAAAGGACCAATGTACATAGCATAAACAATACAGTAAACCTCTCCATAAGCATGGAATAAAACAATTATAGATCAATCATGTTTGAAATAATTTATGCTCTACTACAAGAATTACATATATATTTATTTATTATTTACATATTTCACTTACAGATTTCATGTTTTGCATTAAGAAACATTCTCATGATATATGTAAGAAGAAGGAGTCTTTATTCCCTATTTACATACATTGGTCATTGGCACCCCCATTCATTAGCTATTCTTTAAATCCCCCATTCAACAATCAGTTCCTTTCATTTAATTATAGGTGCATAGGAATATTAGTCTATAGGAAGGAAAAGACTTAAGTATCGAGAATTGACATGTTAATAAAGAAAATTAGGCGATCAATATATATAAATATGTATATTATAATTTTAAATTTGGCGCCAATAGTTGTTCTCGGGGAGCCAGTTTTTTGCTTTTGCATGGGGGAAAATAGTTCAATCACAATGTAATTAAAAGGGCAAATTATGTACTTTGGTCAATAAATCAGCTATACATATGTATATACTTTTTATTAGGGATTTCAATGCTGCATTTGGGATGTAAAAGATAAATAATGTTTTATTCCGAAGAAACTTTTAGAATGCAAATAATTTTAAAAATCATAATATGTAGTTGGGAACATTGTCTGTTGTATAGCATAATATACTTGCTCTACTTATCATTATATATTTTATATACGTAATATCAAATAATATACTCCCTTATCCCTTGATTTACAAATATGCTCCCTTGGATTCGAATGTTTGATTAAGGGATTTATATATGTAATCCTGTTTTAATGAGAAAAAATATTGTTGTACTGCTTGTGTTATTGATTAAAAATATTATTATTTTTTCATAGAGCCTATAAATGTTTATTTCCATATACTTGTTTTCTTCAATGATATTTTGTTTACCTAATATAATTAAATGGATAAAAGGAGATACATACAGTTGATTCATTAGACTTACTCCAAAGTATTATGGTTTTTTGGGAGGGGGAAGGGGGTGAAGATGCCTAATTGAATAAAACTAATATGAGTCGTGGAGAGGCCTCATTAGGGATTCACTGGTGTATCTTGTTTATTTTGTAACGATATTTGAGTATACTACTTGCAAATCATTAGCACAACACGACCAAGAGATTTAACATGAATATATATATATATATATATATATATAGAGAGAAGTCACGATGGTTTATGGTTTTGATAACTTCATGATGTGAAAAAAGTGATTATGCCCATAATAAAAAGAACTTGGGAAATTTAATTGAGTTTTAGTTCCCATTTTTTCTTAAGACATTGCAAAAAATGTATCTGATCGGGAAAAATGATAAGAAATGATCGGCATTATATCGGAGTAAATAAGCGATAGGATTGGGAAATATTGGATCGGCCGATACTCGAATAAAAAGATCGGAATCGGATCGGGAGCAAAAAACGTGATCGGGATATCGGCTAATATATATATATATATATATATAGTTGTCTTTAATAAATATTTCATCTTTTGCCTCACAGAACAGAACACCAGGCTTCAAATCCAACTGACATGTCGAGAAGGAAAAAAATGTGAGCTTCAGAAGGAGACTAAACGAAAGGATAACAGGATTCGAGAAGGAGAAAGAAATATAAGAACCTGAAACATCCATTTCCCATCTATTTCACTCGAATCAAATTAATTTCTTAGGACTAAAACAACCAAAATTAGATTTTGGTCTACTTTGAGCTTACCTTGAGTCTAAAAATATTATTCAAAGAGCAAAGTTCAATAAATTAAATTATTTGGTTGGTTACTGCTTACAAAAAAAAAAAACAATTCAATCTCATAATCATTGTCAACAGTGTCAATTCTTATTTGTAGATAATGAAAATCATCTACGGACTTTACTAATTTAATTTAGTTCAGAAACTATTCTTCTTCTGGTAGATTGGTATTTTGTTCGTTTATGAATAAGTTTACCATGTTTGAAAGAATATGTCAGGAAACGACCGGGACACTTTTTTTTCGCCGGGACCCGGGCCAGGACTTATATTTTTCAAGCCGGCCGGAACTTTAATATATTTTCGTTCTTTCGTCATTCTCAAGTGACGATGTTTTTTTAGAAATTAATTCTTAAAAAAGTGAAGACGTTTTTTTTAGAAAATAATTTTTAAGTATTTTTATTTATTTTAAAAAGTCCCGGCCTGGTAATTTTTCGAAACCGGGCGGGGGCACTCAAACAACAGATGGACCCGGGCCGAGTACCCGGTCGTTTCCTGGAATATGTAAATCATATGTAAAATATTTAGTAACAGTGAAACAACTAAGATCTTCAATAACAGAAATGGCAGCCCAAGTAATTAGACATCATAGGAGAATATACCACAATGTATAAATTATTACAATACAATATATCAAAGTTTATTAAACTTCGTTAGCATTTACGAGAACACCGACTAACTTAAAAATAGGTCGAATAAGACCTCCAATTATTGGGATTCGAAATATGTGCATGAGAAATTATGTAAGCAATTATCAAGTTTATATATCTTTAAAAATTACTACGTGTTGTGAAATACATTTCAATTATAAAAAAGATTTGTTTTATTTTGTCATTAGTAATAATCATTTTACTAATCTGGGATATATAAATCGTGTTCAATGATAAAGCCACTTCATCAACAAACCCCTTATTACTTAGGGGAATTTCGGACAATTGTCTCTTATAATATATAACTTTTTATTTACCATATGATTTACATCAAAGAATGTCAAATATTATAATAAAAATAAATTTACTCGACTAAATCGGATATACATTGAGACAATATAGTCCCAATTAATTACTTCTGGAGTGAAAATATTAGAGGAAACTCTAGCTTGATTAATAAAATTATTGAGAAATCGAATGGCAAAAAACCTGTTTCGGAAATAATAGACTCGATTTTCGTAAGAAACTTCAATAAAAAGAAAGTGGGCTTTTTGAGTGAATTTTTTAAAAAATAGATCTCAAATGAGATTTTAGACCACATTGTGTTTTCCACAAGCTTGCCTTTTAAAAAATAACTCCAGAGCCACGAGACTGTATTTAAAATTTATTGGCATGTTCAACTCTCAATGTTGGGGGTGCAGGTTCGAATCCCGAGAGGGATGGTCATTTTTGTCTAACTCCATTAAGATCCTAGGTTTGATAAACTAATTTTAATGCTCTAATGCTTAGTTATATCCAATCCGATGCAATTCTATCGAACCATATAGGCAATATATATATATATATTATTTTGACCAACAAAGCTTAAATATTATTTTAAAGGAGGATGTATCGGAAATCCATAGAAAATAGGTGTTAGAAGTTGCCCACCACACATTTTAAAAGTCTTAGCAATCCCCCTTTTGATTACTCTCTATTATGATTTAAATAGACCATAATTTCTAACACGCTCTCTCTGGGCAGAGCCCTATAAGGGCTCTGTCTCTGGGTAGCGTACGCGGTAAAATACATATGAAAAGATCCTGCTACTTTTGCAAGGATAATCTTGATACCTTAAATGATTTTTTAACAGTGTCCATACATTTTATATACTAAACGAACTTCATTTTATACAAAATTTGATATTATTTTAAGACACAAAGAATATTTTTACATTGTCCATGCCAAAATGAAATAAATTAGATTGTATCTAAAATATTAATGTTTATGTTTTGATATTGTAACCTTGAAAATGGTCGATATCGAACTAAATAAATAAACTATGCACAAAGGCACCAAAAAAAACTAGAACCACACAGTTTATTAAACGTCATCATTATGTATTGCCTTTTAAAGCTTACTACTAATCACATTGGTTTAAGGTTTATTGGTCTGAATGAAAAGCTTTCAATGGATATATCGTATACGTCATTTAAGATGAGGTTGCCATTCAAGAATGCGGATGCTTTTTTTTGTATAAGTTACAAGGGAATGTCCCGTCTTCCGAAACGGTTGTATCATTCATGCAAGAAGCATTTTAAAACGAATTATTCTTCGTAAGGGATTAAAATATGAGTATTTAATAATATGTTTTGACTCAATACATGGCTAAATGAATGGGTCTACTTAAAAGACACTCACTCACCTATATAAATAAATGTGCCTAGGAAGTAAAGAGGACCAGTTTTGACAAAAATCAGAGCGTCGTCATCAAGGGAATAGTTATGTCTTTATTATATCACATAACGTGTTTAGTGATGATAGTCATCAAGATTGTGCAATCTACGGTACGTTTACATCAATGACACTTGATTATTATGATCACAAAATACCCTTTGTAAAGTTGTGAAAAAGTTATTCCTTTTTTTAAGTATAGTAAAACCTTTTAAGGAATCATGGAATCTAAACGACATCATTCCATCATTCATGGTAAACCAAATATGAAAAATAATAGCCTGATAGTCCCAAAATAATAGAAACGATAATATTTCAGGCTTGTGAGGGTTCAGCTTTTTTTGCATTCAGCGTTCCGTTCAAGTTTAAAAAATAGCGTTTCGTTCAATGTTTTTGCGTTCAGCGTTCCGTTAGCGTTCAGCGATCAAATATTTAAAAAAAATAACATTGTGTAATTTTGAAAAATGGAAGTACTATTTAGGTTGTTATAATAAAATGAGCCTGACCCGATTTTCAAATGATATAAATTTGTTGACTGGATCTAACCCAGGGGTTCCCAACCTTATGCCCGCAGACGTCTATATTCACAACATAAGCGGGTCTTTTTTTTAAAGCATTTCCCAAATAAGTGACGACGTTTTTTTTTATTTTAAAGAATCTCCAAAAATAGTGACAACGTTTTTTTATGAAAGAATCGCCAAACAAAGTGACGACGTTTAAAAAAAAAGAAGTGATGACGTTTTTTTAGAAAATAAATTCCAAAAAGAGTGACGACGTTTTTTTTTGGAAAAGAATCTCCAAACAAGTGATGACGTTTCCTGTTAGTTTCCTGATAGTTGAATACCAAAATATTTATTTTGTAATAATAATGACTGAATAAAAAGGTCATTCAATTGTGTGTAAATTTTGGTCACTTGGGTAAAATAAAAAAAAGTGCTTCCCTATTCTATAGAGAGTTTTTTCTCATAATATTTCATCCCCCTTGTTAATATCCCAGAAAAAAACCTTAATCAAACTACTTTGAAATATTTCGAAAAATTGAACGCTGAACGCATAACTCTTTTTTTGCGTTCAACGTTCAGCGTTCAAAAAAAAAGTCCGTTTCGTTCAGCGTTTTGTTCATTGAACGTGTGTTCAGCTGAACGCCGTTCAATTTTGCGTTCCGTTCACAAGCCTGATATATATATATATATATTATAATTACGATAATTATTCTTATTTCTAAAGTGGAGCAAGATCATGCTATATGAATGCCTTATTTTATTAACAATGAAAATACACATTTCAACTAGTATGTGCCATTTTTTATGTTTGATCAAGCCTATTTCCGCAGAAATTTATTCATTCTCTTTCTTTTCTTTTTTCCATGAGCATCAAGCTTATTTCACTCATTCGAAATTCCATGAATGAAGTACAGTTTCAAGTATTTATGGAAATGCCAAAAAATGAAGTAATCTGTCTTGTAGAAACACAAGACCTGAGGAGCAGGGAAGCATAAAATCAACACAGGGTGACGTAATAGGTTTAAGCGTAAAGACAATTGTGGATTTTTTCTTACTGATCGATTTCCTTTGACATCACTGGCGATTCTTTCCCCCTTTCCCTCGTCCATTGTTTGGCGTCCTTTTCTGACGTCACAGTATCTTTGGTGTAGGTGTGTGCTCAGTGCTGCTACCTACCTGTCGGTGGTGGATCCTTCATCGTCAATTGTGTCAGTCTTGGTGTCGCTCCGTGTCTTTCTTCCCATGCCTCCGAAGCAGAGTTCCTCTTCCAAGGGTGGAGGCTCTTCCTCCACGACCAACTCCTCGGGGAGCTCCTCGTCTTCGGGTGGGAGCTCTTCCTCTTCGGGAGGCAGTTCCAGCTCCTCTTCCTCCGACGACTCCTCGGACGATGACGATTCCGGAGAGGACTCTTCTTCAGGGCAAAAGGCCTCTTCCGACGAGGAGGAAGACGAGGAGTCGACGGCCACTCCGCGTCCCAAGAAGGGTGAGTCTTCTTCAGGGACTCAGAAGGGATCCGCCAGAGCCATTTGCAGACAGCCCAGACGCCCTCCTCGGCTTCTAAAAAGGCCTCCTCGGCCACACTCAACAATAAGACAGCACCCAAGAAGTCTGCCACGGCCAAAACAAAGGCGACCTCCAACTCACATCATAGCAAAAAGCAAGGTAAGAACTCAAAAGCAATGTCATCGAATCAGATGAAGCTTCGTTTCTCAGGGGAATTGGAGACTATCTATCTAGCAGATGAGCGACCACCTTGGGTTTGGGTCTTATGGGAACCCTGGAGTTATCAAAAGGAAAGAATGGGATTTCCTCTCAAATTCTAGATACAAGTCGAGCTCATCCAAACATCTAGCTGAAGGCTAGAAATGCACGCACGAACCTTAAACTGATAAAAGACCCTCGTCTAGTATCATACAACTTGAGGAAAACCAAGTGTAGGGTCATGATGTTCCATTTAATGAATGGAAAACGATGAAGTACATCCACGCAAAGTCGAAGAAATGACCTGCTTTTCGTGCATGACGTCCTTCTCGCAGAAAGGACAGTTTTTAACTGCATCAAGTAGTCTTTAGTGCCCCCAATTGTGGGTTTATAGAATATCTACTCTTATTTGAGATATATCGACTGTTTTATGAATGAGATCAAGTCCATATATACCATAGTTATCTTTTTAATATTTTGTTGTTAAAGTTGTTGTTAGAAATCATTCTTTAAATCATATATTTATCAGGGTTCCACATATATTCTCCTTAAGAATCATAACTAAATGTTATACTCAAACAACGATGTCGAATTATGTTGAAGTAGTATATTATAAACCATTCTTTATATAACATTTGTAATCCAAATAGAGCATATATTCCTTTGATTCAACCCTGTTTTTCTCTACTTCTTCCAGTCATACCCGAGGACAACAATGACTCCGACTTTGGTGACTTTTCTCTTCCTAAGCTCGCGGCACGGGCCAAGCAAGGCTTTTCAAAGTCCAAGCCCACACCTTCCCTTCTTCCCATCATCCACCCGAGAGAACCTCCGGAACAAAGATGAAAAGCATCTTCAGTGAGTCTGACGACTCCAGCGGACCCGACGAAACCAACCCAGCCCCTCCACCCCCAACAGCAACAACAGCGACCAAGGCAGCATCCAAAAAGAATAGTGCATCCACTGCCTCATCGAGCAACCCGAGTGCATCAAGTGCATCATCCAATAAGAAGACGCAACAGCAAACCACTTCCCCACCCTCATCAAAGACGGCTCTCAAGTCCTCAGGAAAGAAGGCAGCCTCTAAGGGAGCTATAAGAAGCGAAAGCCTCCCTCCAGTGAGTCTTCCTCAGCATCCAGTTCATCCAGTTCCTCACGGAGCAGCTCAGAGAGTGACTCAGAGCTTCAAGCCGTCCTTAAGAACTCCATTCTCACTGCGGAAAAGGAAAAGGCTGCTAAAAATGCTGCGGCTAAAAAGAAGAAAACGTCCCCGGTCAAGGGCAGTGGTAGTGCTGGTGGTGCTGTGAGCAAGCGGTCCAAGGAACAGGCTCGTAGTTCCTCCGAGGAGGACTCTCCACCTCTCCCTCTGCCCACTACACGTAGGACAACGCGTGGACAGGCACCTCGACGGAGTAGGCACATTACGGGACGACCTGTTTCTGGGACGGAGAGTGATTCTGAGAGAACGGGTGGGAGTCGCTCACCTCGTAAGAGGAAGGTAGGACGCCCGCCTAAGAATGCTACTACGCCGGTTACAACGCCCAGTGGGGCTCCCATTCTCCCGCCGGTGCGGAGAAACATTGACAATATGCCTTCGATTGAAACGCGAAACTGTCCTGTACCGGGCTGTGACTCCTCTGGACATTTAGGTTCGTGATAATTATCTGTTCATATTAACAATTTATTTGATGATATTTTCGAGCTGTTGCTTTAATTCAATAGGACATTTTTTTAAAGCAACAATATATAAATTTTTAAACGAAATTTTTGTTTGGTTTGATATTTTTGGTAAATAATTTTATGTATGATAGAGTGAATAAGTATCTTAGCTTAGACTTAGTTCATCCAGGATCTTTTCAATGAAATTTATTTCAACAACCATTATAAGACATTATTTCCTAAAATCTTGAAAGTCAAATACGCTTTTACTGAGCTATCACTCTTCCTTAGTATGAAAATATCAATAATTGAGTGAATGAAAAAAGTTAATTAATTACATAATTAGTTAACTAATATAGTTACCTATACCTAGTTTCGGGAACCACTCTTTCGTCAAATGTTAATGTTTATTTTTTTTTTCATGGCAAAGGTCCTTATTCTATTCATATAAAACAATAATTAACATTATAGTTTAAAAATGTGTATTAAAATACTAAGTAAAATATTGCAATGCTATTAAATGAGTTCTTTGTATGGGAAAATACCTAATAAAAGCAATCAAGATGTAAAAATAAATACACTACTCAGATAAAGGAATGTCCCCTTCCGTTGTAGATAATAACATTTCTGAGGTGACGGCCAGGCTGACTGTTTTCTACTCACGAATCTCCAGTTACTCTGATTCATTGTAAACTATTTTACAAAACTAATGTATGAGATGTTTACTCTTTGAATGATACATACAGAAAGAGAAAGAACAAGAGGAAATGATTTATGTATGTATGAACCCAATTATTCATGTTAAGCTACATTTCTTATAAGATAGAAAACAAATAAGTTAATTTTGTTAATGTTTTCTATTTTAAATTTAAAGCTCTTGAAAGATATTTAAAGATTTCTTAAAAGGAAAACAGAGAGTCACAACATGTTAAATGTAAGATTAAAGGAATGATGAAGGTTTTTAGAGGTTTTTTTATGGTTAATCGACATGATGATTAATTGAAATACTCTATTAAAGGGATTATTAAGGCTGTAAGTTTATATGTTTGCTTTTACATTCTTTGTTTTAGAGAATAGCGCTGTTATATTAATTTATTTTTTAGCCGTCAAAATATTCATTTATACTCAAAGAATTATATTTTTGAGGAAATTATTTTATATTAAAGGTAAGAAGAAGAAAATCTTTTTGCTACTAATTACATTTTTAGAATATTCATTTATATTTTTCATTAGATCTATTCTTATATATTTTTCCTATAATTGTTAAGATGATGTCCATTATTTTATATGATCTCGTGTCCTTATTTTTAAGGTGGAAAACTTGAGCGTCACTTCCTCATCGACTCTTGTCCCGTGTATCACAACATGACCGCCAAGGAATGCAGGGAACATAAGGCCGAGGTGAGCCAGCGACTCTCTGTAAGGAAAAAGGCCTTATCTTCCTCGCAAACAAGTCTCCCCTTCAATCCCCAAGTTCGGAACAGAGAAAATATGCACAACAGGTATAAGGATATGGAAGAAAATAGACTTATTATATGTCCATATTTATCAAATGATTGTTATCCATTAATATAATTACCTCCGCCGAAGGAGGTATTGTTTTCACTGGCGTTGGTTGGTTGGTTGTTGTTTGTTTGTCACAGGATAGCTCAAAAAGTGCGGAACGGATTCGGATGAAACTTTGTGGAGTTGTTGGAAATGCCAAAAGGAACCAGTGATTAAATTTAGGCGTCTCTGAGTGCTTCTTTAAGATGCAAAATGAGCTAAATACTACTAATATTTCAAGTTTGCCTACTCTGCCAATAGATATCGCTGTGCTGTGCTCTCAAAGAGGAGAGCACAGCACAGCGACATCTATTGGAAAAATGACAAAAAGACCAGTTGATTCATTTGGTGGGGATCGGCGGAGGTTTGCCTCTCTGAGTCCTCTAGTTAATATTGTTTCCAATACACCCGCCACCTACTTTTATAATAACCGGATACTCAACAACAGAGAAATCACTGACTTAAATTGGCTGCCCTACTTATTGAAACAGTATACATAGTAGTAGTCTTGGAATATAAAAGAATTCCAGTGACATCATCATACTATGCTATGTTTTTTTTAAAGTATTTACTTAAAAGGACGACTTCACTCTGAGCATCAATGTTCTCATTTCTCTCTTGTGTCTATTCCTTTTGCCTTGATATTTAGTCATTGACTACTCATGTGAAATCAAGCATTCCTTTTATTATATTCTTTGTTTCATTGTGTTAACCAAAAAATGGCCGCTATATTCTTCTTCCGTTCTTTTGTTGAGTCCCTTGGGCGTCCAGTTATTAGTTAGGTCGGTACATACAAAATATATACTCACAACGGACTGCACATTCTCTGTGCAGAAATGAAATGCTTGAAATACGTTAAATAACGGTCATACTATTATTCAATCATTTCCGCATGTAAGGAGTACATTTTTACACATCTTGATTTATGGACTGAGGAAGGAAAGAAGCGTTTTCAAATACGAAGGTGGACTTGATTTATTCAATGCTCGCTAATATATATGGATTTTAGCTCCTCAATTTACAGTTTATTCGCTTATCATTTCTCATTTAGGGGGGGGAATAGTGATGAGAAGTAATGCTCTTGAAAAAAATGTAGCGAATAAGATACGATAAAAATTTGATCTGAGCGATACTTATCAAATTTCTTTTGTCGCAGACATATGCTTGTTATTATATGAGGTGGTTCAGCAAGGAAACAATTCTAAATTAAAATAGTGTAAATGAGAAAACGCATTTTTAAAGTTTTTTACTTCATAAAATGACGGCCAAATATTTCCGAAGTATTTCAAGGTCAGTTGCGCACGTTTTTACCCATGAATGTCATTTTATTGCGATAAGTTATAATGATTTTCTTTCTATTGGACTTATTTGTTAGGGGGTTCAATCCTACATGGCTCGATATGATCCCTCAAAGATAGTCCCTTTTTCATAGCCTTAAGAGATTTATTTCTCAGCAATTATCAATTATAATATATAATTAGCAATTATCGGAGCCTGTATTCAACTCATCGAAATATTTTACTAATGCAAACGAAGGAGAATTTTTACCAACTATATTTTAGTGATTAAAAACTTGGATTCTTGCTGGACCACCACATGTGTTAAATCAAGAAGTATTTATATTTGTACATATATTTTTTACTTGTAATTGATTCAATATATGGAATAAATATTTGCATTCACGAGCTCATAGATATTTTGTTATTATTCTCAGATGAAAGACTCCCGGGTAACATCAATGCGAAAGAAATAAGGACCCTCATCTTGAAGTCTCAGAGGACCGTGAAGCGAATCTCAAGGGTCTTACATCTTCCTGGGATCTGCGGCTCTTTCGAGAGGCACAGGCTGCAGCAGCTGAAGACGTGGAAAACTCTCTGAGAGGCTACCCGACTCTAAAATGACTAAATACATACAGCTCGGCCGATTCGAAATGGAGGTATGAAAAGAACTGTCGATGTGAGGGTATCTTAGACCTAGTATATGTCATACAGTACAGCTCTCTAAGGGAAAGAGTGGGCTAATTTATTTATAATTATAGTCTTTCTCCATCTGACATACTCAAAATTTGAGAGACCTTGAATGGGTCCTACATCCGGAATTATTCTAGAGAGCCAGTATAATTTAGTTTCAAAACGGATCGTCGTCATCATTTGATCTAATAATATTTTTTACCATTAAATTCCTTGGGTACATATTTACTTCAACTAATTTACTTAATATATTAATCTTAAAATTGGTCCCATAATTCAAATTGAGGCATTCATGTTACTTAATAACTGGATTATTATTTATCTTTGTAAAATGGATTATGAACCAAATTTTTGGATATTGAATATTATTCATGCCTGTATTTTTTTGTTGTAGGTCTGGTACCAGAGTCCTACCCTGAGGATTCGCCTGCTGCCCAAGATGTACATATGTGAGTTTTGCCTCAAGTACCTCAAGAGCGAGACCGTCCTCCGCCGTCACGTCACAAAGTGCGTCTGGAAGCATCCTCCGGGGGACGAGATCTACCGCAAGGACAAGCTGAGCGTCTTCGAGATATGCGGTCCGCCGCTACAAACAGTACTGTCAGAGCCTCTGCCTCCTGGCCAAGTTTTTCCTGGATCACAAGACCCTCTACATCGACGTGGAGCCCTTCCTCTTCTACGTCATGACCATTGCGGACTCTGAGGGCTGCCACATCGTGGGATACTTCTCCAAGGAGAAGACCACCTACCTCAACTACAACGTCAGCTGTATCCTCACACTCCCGCCTTCCAGCGACAGGGCTATGGGAGACTCCTCATAGAGTTCTCATATCTCCTCTCGCGCTCGGAAAACAAAGTGGGTTCCCCCGAGAAGCCCCTCTCGGACCTGGGACTCATCACGTACAGGGCCTACTGGAAGGACGTCCTCCTAGAATACATCTGCAATCACCCTGACAAGGAAATCAGCATCAAGAGCTTCTCAGAGGAAATGGGGATCAACTCCAGTGATATTGTGAGCACCCTCCAGTACTTGGGCATGATCAAGTACTGGAAGGGGAAGCACATCATTCTAAAGAAGGAGGACCTCATAGAGGACTTCCTCCGAAAAATGCGAAACCGAACACCCAGCCGGAAAATCTATGCCTCCGCCCTCAAATGGAAGCCCTACGAGCCGACTTCCAGGGAGAGGAGACAAGCCATACAAATTAAAAAAATCAAGAGGAAAAGTCCAAGAAAAGATGAAAACTCATCTACCCCCCACATCATCATTACTTCATTAACGCAGCTTTTTTTTTTAATGAATCATCATGAATTAGTCTCAATCTGGACTAAGAGTGGTTAATATGGTTTATCACTCCTATTTTTAAAATGAAGTGAATAACAATTTTAGTTGTATTTTAAAAGTTCTACCCTTATTATATATAGCCCCCCCCCCCCTTCCTCACCCTCCTATTTTAAATATTATTTATATAACACAATGAGTGATGAATTCCTCCCTTTTTAGTCCCAGTCTCATAATGACGAACTTTTTTATACGAATCATAATGGCATAATAATAATATGCCTCTTCTGTCATCCAGTATTATACTCGAAAAAATCCCTCTTTTATATCGACATTTTATATTTAAAATTCTATATATTACATATATATATATATTCGATGGATGTACCATAGCCATAGATTTTGATGAATTGTATGTTAGCATCATATTTTATTTTATATCATATATGAAATATTCATTTTATATTTTAGCTCAATTTTAATTTTATTATTACTATTTTCATAGTATTTATTGTCCAATACTATTATTAGTTATTATTAATAAAAAGACTAAATTAATTCATTTAATTTATTGATCCTACACGGGTTGTGGATTGAACGGAAACCGAACGCCGTTCGCGAACGTACGTTCCAAATCGAACGCCTGAATAGAATAAAAATGTTAAATGTCGTCCGTTAAATTTATATTGTTTTTAAAAGTGTGGACGTTTTTAATAAAAGAAGTTCAGTCAATGTTTCTTATTTTACTTCAGAAAAAAAAGTGGAAGGCTCTTTGTTACAAAAGGAAGTGCAATTGAAATTACTGCGATTTCATTATTCTATGAAGGGATTGAAGTGATGTGGAAGATTTAAAAAAATGTTCTTTTTGGAAGGAGATTCATTGTTGAAGTCGCTTAATGTTATTTGCTCATATGAGTTTCGAGGAAAATAATGGAAGGATTTTTTTATTTTTTTTAGATGCAACTTTAAGCACGTCATGTGTTTTTCAATCAGCGGCATATTATAGAGTTTCGATCGCCAATAAGAAAAAATCAATCCACAAGTCTGAAAATAACACGATATCCCGACATAAAAAAGATCTAAAACGCGTTCCTTAAATCCACCAACGCATTGTGCGGTTGCTATGAAGGACCAATCAATACATAAAACTTTATAGTGTTCTACTTCAGTAGTGAGTACCAGGCATTTGAAGGAAAAGAAGTGACTACCGTCCCATGCAACCAAAAAGTTTAATTGTTTGGTCGTCCATCTCGTTCGTTTTAAGATTGAATCGTCCGTCGATCGTTTGTCCTCGTCATTCTGAAAGAAGTGATGACATTTTTTTTTAGAAAGGAAATTTTTTCCCATGAAAAAGAAAAATATATGTCTTCTTTTTGGCGCCAAAAACGAACGATAGGATTTTTTGTTGTCGTTTGTCAAAAAAATGACAAATGAACGACAAATCAATAAGTCTGATATTTAATAATAATATATATTTATAAAATACGCATTGTTTGCTGAGAGGCAGGCTTACTATATTAGCTATATTATTATTATAATATTAACACATATATTTAGTTAATGTCTATTAATTGTGCCCATATTTGATTTTACATATACCATAAGGTGCTCTAGTGCACAGGATGAGATCATTTCATTTTACTCTGCATAATGTACTTAAAGACCCAACACATAACTTCATTTAAATGGAAGTAATATTCATATCTCGTCCAATATCAATGATTCTACTTAGCTTCCCCAAAATGCTGGGGAGAAAATAAGCTGGAAATCCATACTACATACATAGTAAGATATTCAATGTCAGTACGGCACCCAAAACCTTGACAAATTTAACCCATTAGAAATACAGCGCACCAACAATAACCACTTTCACCCCTGACAAAATGCAAGGAGGTAATAATTGGAACATATATACTTATATTTTTTTGTCCAATTTCTTAACGCTTTTCTTCTTTTTTTAAAGGCAAAGAGCGGTTATTTCTGGCCATGCAAGAAACACACTCCTACATAACTATATACAAGAAGAAAGATCTTCAGTATTATATATGTTTTTTTTTCTTCTGTGAGGATGTGTGTCTACCTTTTAGTGAATGTATGTTTGTCTATCTATGCTGTCTGTATGCGTCTCCCTGAAATTTAAAGGGAAAGAAGGTACCCATCAAAACATTGTCCCTTATTCTTCATCAAAGAAGACTCCTTTGGGTTATATTTCGTTGGGGATCCGACTCTAGGATGGACAAGAAATCTCCTAAGGGGTGAGTAAGGGCCATTTCTTTATTTGTTTCCTATTCATGGTGATATTATGTATCCCTGTTCTAGGCGTAAGCGTGTGAGTAAAGGAGATGAAAATTATTGGGACTGTTCTGTTTGCACGTTCCGTAACAATGCGGAGGCCTTTAAGTGTTCCATGTGCGACGTTCGCAAGGGTACGTCCACTCGGAAGCCTCGCCTCAATGCAGACTTAGTGGCGGCCCAAGTTCAACAGGCGCAAGCCCTGACTCCACCTCCACTTCTCTCGGCATCCTCAAGCACAGCATCCAAGCCTTCTACTCCAGAGCCACCCAGCGAAGATGAGGAGAGCCCTAGCTCATCCCCACGTCGACCAGAGGAACCCCAAGAGACCGAAAGTCCTCCCTCTCCTGCACAATCATCATCCCCGCAAGAGCAGCCTGGACCCAGTAAAGCACAGCCCCCTGCCAAAAAGGACCGTAGGAAGAAGCCCGAGCCCGGACCCTCATCATCCAACCCATCAACCACCCACGCCCCACCACCCTCCACGAAAAAGTACAACATTAACCCTGCCAAGCTACGCAACGTGGACCGGAGCTCCGCCACATATCACAGCGTCACCGTCAACGACTTTACCGTCGTCATCACGGAGTTCAAGCCCAAAAATAAGAAGCTGAAAAAGAGTCTCTCTAAAAAGGACTCATCCCGGGAAAGAAGTCTTCTTCTCCGAACGAGGAAGGCTCTTCTCCACCTAACGAGCATGGCCATCATGAAGAAGCCATGCGAGTTAGTAACGGTGGAGATGAAGTAACGGACTCACGGAGCTCCTAATGCGAGATTGGAATCCCCTCTCTAACTAATACTATGATTGTGCTGTGATCCCTTTTGACGTTACCTAAAAACGCCCTCTCTCTCTCTCTCTTGGGCGTTTGTGCTTTGTCCTTCAATGATGATGTGGAAATGATCTCATATTGACTCTCTCGCCATCTGATCATGATCAAGGGCTACAATATTATTATTTTAACTATGTAATGGGGACTTAGTTATGAATGGATTTGTTGCAACTTCAGAGATGAGTTTCTTTGGCTATTCTTTGTTTTCTCATTCTATACTTCTGCATAGAGGAGATAAAGTGAGCCCATGACGTCCTACTAGCAAAAGATTCCAGGCCAATGCCTTTTATTAAAAAACTCTTGTTCTTTACAATTCTGCACATACATATAAAATATTACATTTAAATTAATACAAACATATAGCAAACTAGAGGCATATATACACTCGCAAAGAGTGCAAACCTCCGCCGTCACGGGGTCCTTATGAGCCTTCCAAGGCGGATTTTTCACGACTGGGGCGGCGTAGAGGGATGGGGGAGGGTTCCCCTCGACGGAAATTCCATGAGAAAGACGCTCCCGGCACCCGATTTAACAGCACAGCGATATCTATTGGCAGAGTAGCTAACTTGAAATATTTATTAGTATTTAGCTCATTTGGCATCTTAAAGAAGCACTCAGAGATGCCAAAATTTAATCATTGTACCTTTTGGCATTTCCAACAACTCCACAAAGTTTCATCCGAATCCGTTCCGTACTTTTTGAGTTATCCTACTGACAAACCAACCAACAAACAAACCAACACCAGTGAAAACAATACCTCCTTCGCGGAGGTAATAACTTTCGAACCTTAAGCCTTGATAATAACAAAAAATCCGTAAACAAAATAAGACAATTTAGAACAAAGAGTTACTACCACTTTCATCCATCTGAATATATATATATATAATGCGTGTTAGGGCTCAACTCAGTTTTGGCATTTCGTTCATTGATCGCGCGTTCCATGGAACGCCTTTTAATTGTTGCATTATTTTTTGTGAAACCCATTTCCATTGATATTGTGGTGTATCATTCGATCACATGTTATAGACTAAATACTATTTATTGTTGTTTAAGGTTAGTTGTCGAAATCAAGTGCCAAGAAATCCTGCAAATTTATTAAATGTACCTTTAAAGGGAAATAAAAAGAATGCTCATCATCTTGTTCTCCTCGCTACCTATGATATATTTTGGATCTAGACGCTAAATTACAATTCTTAACATTTTGTTCAATGCTCTGCTCATTTAACATCATACATTCCATTGCTTAACTTCAACTTTGGAGTACGAGTATAAGCATTCAAGCATATATATTCAACAGTTGTGTTGTGCATACATATATTGGAGGATGCCTTGATTAATATTTGCGTTTCTCCATTTCTAAAGGAGTTTAAGTGCCAATGTATATATATATATATTAGGAAACGACTTGGACACTTTTTTTCGCCGGGACATAAATTTTTCTAGGCGGGCCTGGACTTTAATATATTCGTTCCTGCGTCATCCTGAAAGTAAAGACGTTTTTTTTAAAAGAAAATAATTATTCCTATTACTTTTTAAAATTTTAAAATTATTTTCTAAAAGACGTTTTTTTAGAAAGTAATTTTAAAAAAAATATATTTTTAAATATTCTAAACAAAAGTCGTCACTTTCAGAATGACGAACGAACGAAAATATTAAAGTGATTTTTAGAAACCAGGCCTGAACGTTCAAAAAAACAGCCGGGACCCGGGCCGGGTACCCAGTCGTTTCCTGATATATATATATAATATACCTTGGCGTAGATTTTTTTTTTGTTAAAATGTAGGCTCAAGATTGAAACGTAAACAATAGCCAGTGACGTATTCTCTGACATCATATTAAATCCATTCATACACTTGATAACTCAATCCATTACATACCCTAGTGATCCAAGAAGGAGATCGCTTTTTCGTTCATCCAAGGCGTCTTATGTCCTTACGCTCTCCTCCTCCATGAAAAACACAACCATTTCTTAATCATTTATAGACTTTAGAACGAATTATTTTTTAGAAAATCATTAGTGCATAAATGAAAAATTCACATAATTTCTTTATTCTGATTATGTAATGAATAGGATGAAGAGAATATTACAAAAAAGGAGAAAAAAATGATGCATTCGAAGCTCTAGCTTCATATTTATATGTATTTATAACTTTGCCCTTCTTTCCAAAGGAGGGCGTATATTCTGTGTTCAAGTACTTTAATTTTAACACAAAATCATTATATATTTTTGAATTGAATTTTGCTATATTTGTGTCTTTTCATTTTTACTGGGAGGATTTTAAAGGGGAATTCATCATTCTATGGATGTATTTTTTTCTTATTCCTTAAGAATCTCCAATCATAGAATTGATAAGTCCTTTATTCTTTTCTTCCTAGATTTTTAGTTTCTATTAATTTTTTTAGAATAATACTACTAATATTGATTAATGGATTTTATTGTTGTATTTGAAAAATAATAAATACCATGAAGATAATCTATAGAAAATATAATTTTCTTGTATAAATCCCTTAATATGTCTACAGTCTCCGATGATTCAGAGCGTCAATCGACGGGTGGCGGTGGTTCCTTGTGTAAGAGGCAAGTAAAAGTTATCATTCAATGACATCTTGGTAGGTCCCTTGCCCATATCAATCTTCTAAGAACTGTGATTTATGGAGTATTTAAAGTCTTCATAGATCTTCACCTAGAAACTCATAATACCCATTTTTTTGCCTGTTACTCACAAAAGATTTTAGAAATGTTTATTTTTATTTACCTATACAAAAATGTCAACAAAGTCTAACTAAACAGGAAAAATATACACATTATATCTCCCTTAACTAAGGAATTAGTATCTAAAAAACATTCAACGATTTGCTTTCGAACCCGAATCTCTCTTTCTCTCTGTATATATATATATAAATATATATCTGTTAGTTAAGAATTTATTGCTGTCTTACCATAGTACATACAAATGGTACAATTATATATATATATATATATATATTAGACTTGTTGATTTGTCGTTCATTTGTAATCGTTCGTCGTTTCGTATACAATGAACGACGAACAACAACAAAATTTAGTATCGTTCTTTTTTGGTGCTAAAAAAGAATATTTTTTTCTTTTTCATGGGAAAATTTTATTCTATAAAAAAATGTCGTCACTTTTTCAGAATTACGAACAACAAACGATAAATTTTATTAACGATAAATAGATATATGTATAATGCGAATATATATATATATACCATATACAGAGAGAGGGAGAAATTCGGGATAAGCAACGGGCAAGAGATCAATAAATACACAAACTCTTTCATTTCATCACTGAGTTGCCATTTCTCCTCCTCCTTCGCGCTAATATATATATATATAAATCAGGAAAAGACCGGGTACCCGGCTGTTTTTTTAGCGACCCGGTGTCCCGGTTTTTATACACAGGGCCGCGATTTCAATATTTCGTTTGTCGTTAATAATTTTTTTAGAAAAGACTTTCCAAAAAAGGAGGACGTTTTTTTAGGAAGTATTTTTTTTTTAAATATGATTTTCTAAAAAACGTCATCACTTTTTCCGACAATTTTTTTTTTAGATTCTTTTCTAAAAAGAACTTCTTTACTTTTTTGGAAATTCTTTTCTAAAAAATATCATTTTTTTTGTAGATTCTTGTCTAAAAAAAAACGTCGTCACTTTTTTGGGATATTCTTTGTTTAAAAAAACGTTGTCGCTTCAGAATGTCGAAGGAACGAAAATATATATTATGTTCCGGCCCGGTTTGAAAAATTTAAGTCCCGGCCCGAGTCTCGGTGAAAAAAGGTGTCCCGGTCGTTTCCTGATTTTTATATATATATATATATATATATATATATATATATATATATATATATATATATATATATATATATATATATATATATATTAGTAATGTCTTCTCAATAAGTAATATAGAACGAATAAATTTTATTAAAACATTATATATTTAGATAGGCGCATAGTAAACGAATATAATTTTGATTGTATCACAATTTGGGTTTCATCATAGGTTTTCCTCGATCTGTTTTGAGTATCTGAAAAAAGAAATGGAGAGCATCAATAATGAAATAAAAAATTATATATTTTAGTACAATAAATTTCATAATTTATTTTTCTTTAATTGAAATATTATTTGGTGCGTCGAAGGTAGAGAAACATAACTGCATTCATTAAATCTACTTTCAATTATTCACTAAACAAGAAAATATTTTTTTTAAATTCTTGCTCCTATAAAATTAGCTCTGGAATAGTAATCTCCTACATTATTATTTTAGAATAATTGTATTTAATTATACTCTGTTTTTAATCGGAGGTAGCCAAAGCTTCAAATCTTCAACCTTGATTTTAAATCCGAAATTCCCATTACAAAATTACTCACTTGCGATGTTTGTTTTAAGGTAATCAAGGAAGCAATTAGGGCTATATATACATTTTTCAATTTTGCTTAGCGGTATAAAAAGCTTTGAGACACCTACCTACCTTAATTGACTTCATCTAGCTTCGGAGAAATATGAGATATTCATATTTAAGGAATTATTTCATGATATTTTTCGCAAACTCATCCATAAACATTTTTCCATTGTACAACTAAATTTTATTCTATGTGTATCGTATCGTCAGAGTGAGAATTTATATATTGCTATGGAGGGTATAAAAACCCACATTCGTTTTTTTTATCGTGAGGAGGTGATTTTTTAACACTTAATAATTAGTATTGGAATAGTCTATTCCAGGCTTGTGAACGGAACGCAAAATTGAACGGCGTTCAGCTGAACGCACGTTCAATGAACGGAACGCAACTTTTTTTTGAACGCTGAACGTTGAACGCAAAAAAAAAGAGTTTTGCGTTCAGCGTTCAATTTTTCCAAACATTTCTTGGACTTTTTTCGGAAAAACGTCATCACTATGCAGTACTTTTTTTGGAAATTCTTTTAAAAAAAACGTCGTCACTACGCAGTACTTTTTTGGAAATTCTTTTCTAAAAAAAAAGTCATCACTACGCAGTACTTTTTTTGGAAATTCTTTTAAAAAAAAACGTCATCACTACGCAGTACTTTTTTACGGAAATTATTTTCTAAAAAAAAAAAGTCATCACTACGCAGTACTTTTTTGGGAAATTATTTTTTAAATATTTGAACGCTGAACGCTAACGGAACACTGAACGCAAAAACATTGAACGGAACGCAAATTTTTTTTGAACGCAAAAAAAGCTGAACGCTCACAAGCCTGGTCTATTCACATTCTTCAGAACTGACATGGATTGAGGCCAAAGAGAAAAGGGAACTGTATGTTGTCCTTATCTGACTTGATGCTTCTACTACATACATATAACAACCATGACAGCACTTTATTTCATAATTTCACTAGCATTTTTAACATTCAATATTCGGTGATTTTCTGCTGCATAATGACGAGATTTGCTGAATAAGTCCTTGAAAGAAAGACTTTCATGGAGAAGCTATTCGAAGGGTAAATAAATTTTATTTTCGAATGTTAAAAAAATATTTATTAATTCTCAAGTGAAACTCTACCGGTTCATACCGGATTATATTTCGGTTTGAACGGGTTTATTGAAGAATGAAACACAGTAAAGCTTCTTTTATTTAAACAAACCATGTTCGATTATTTATTCGTGGTAATCATATTGTACCATTGATACCATCGAGATATAAAGATATACAGAGCTTATTCCCTTCAATAGCAGAGAAACATCGTACAGCTGTACTTTTGTGTCCAATATAAACAAAGTAATTTGATCTACGTCATCGTAAGCTGATCATAGAGATAGATTCTATCTCTATTATCAGGTTACGATGACTTAGTATAAATTACTTTGTTTATTTTGGACACAAAAATATAGATGAAGGGAAAAAGTTCTCTATATCTTTTTATCCCTGTGGTTGATACACCCCCAATTGAAACAATATCATCAGCAATTAAATTCTAAGCAAGCTACAAATGTACAACACCCCCTCTGACATTACCTAATTCTTAATTCGAGGAAAACATTGGTGAAAATGGGATCAAACCAAACTGGCCGTCCATCCACGAGGCTTTCATCCAACTCCTGCAACTGTACTTCTTTGCTTGCCAGTCTCTCCTTTCGCCGTGATGGATCAAATGGAATACAGAGACCATCCTGACAGACCTATTGGGATAATATTATACAAGAAAAATTGAATGATTAACAACTCATAATTAGAGTTAGAAAAATGATTTAGTTTCAATTAAAACAGGATAAATATGTAGTAAAGAAAACCTCTAATTGAATAGCAATCCATTAAAAAAAGGACTCTCCTATACAAATTTAGGGTTAACTTCCTCAATCAAGCTAATGAAATAAGACCAACTGAGTCCAAATCAGGTCTCTTTTTGTCCCCGAGAAAACATATTTTTAAAAACTTTCTGAGTTGTTTGAAGTCGACCTTTTTTCGAATTACATTTTACTGTGCAATTTTCTCCAAAAAATATATATGGAGGACAAAAAGTACTAATGGAGTTCAAAAATAACAACTCAAAATTTGAAAAAAAAATTCTCTTAAACTAAGAGTTCGTCTAATTACGTTATATACGATCGGAAATGAATACAATCAAGTATTTCACTAAAATGCTTATAAGTTATGGTAAAAAATAGATTAATAATTAGTTGAGTTAATGTTCTTCCTCCCAGGGATAACTTTTGCTGAAGGAATACTCCGTGTTATTTTTATATAAAGCGTCATATATCCATTTACACACGGTTAATATATATGGTTAAGCCAGTCCTATAATTGATAATAACTCACGGATCCAAATGGGTAGGGCTTATGATGACAATCCGTACCCTCCAGGGCTGGATGAGCTCGTAGGGCATGAGTTCGATTCTTGCACCAAAGCTCACGACATACTTCTGAAAAAACCATTTAAGATATACAAGAATTAGAGTTGAGGACTACCACCCCCCAGACAATCACCCCCCGTGTCATTCACACCCAGTTACAAATATTTCTTATCTCTAAAGTCCCTTATGAAGTTAGCAACCTTGTTTTCTTTGTGACAAAATTGTATTAGTGTTTAAAGCCTATATTCCTTCTATCGGTCATATGTTATATATGACCGATATTCGGAACATATTTTTCAAACAATAATGAAATAGAAGACATAGTTAACTTCATAAGTGGACTTTAAATGATAAGAAATATAAGTAACGAGGGGGGAAAGGGTGGTAGTCCTGTTACGCAAGAATTAATGTAGTTACTAAAGAAATATAAGTGATTGAATATCATTCAATTCTTGGACAACTTTTTTTCAAAAACCTTTTCAATTCCATTACTGTTTTTTAAAGCATATAAAGCAAAATAAATGCAATAGATTTTGTCATACAGAACACAAGTCATAATTTAGTCGCTCAAATCCAAAACTATGTTTGTAAACGGGGCTAAACAAAAGTAAACGACTTGATTGAAGTATTTGCACTTTAGCATAAATAAATTAAATGGAAGCTCTTTCAGGCTTAAAATCCTGATTTTCCCCTAACAACACTTCTTTTTCATAATTTAATGGTATATGACACGCAATCCAATCCTTGGTTGATTGGCTAATAGTTTTTAGTGGTTTCTATATGATAAAATGAGCAATCAACAATAATCATAGCTAAAGTAGAAATTCTTAGTGTTAATCGCTAAAAGTTGCCGCTCGTCCATAAAAATGAAGAAATATAAACGATACAGTCCAAGACGAAAGTGTAAAATACGACAAAACTTAATTTTTGAAAATTAATTAATTATATCTTGTTTCCTTGGTGTTGTTTGCTAAAAATAATATAGTTTATCCTGTATTTTATAGCAAGCTTATATATTTTATCGCAAGTTTTACTTATTGAATTTTTTATGGTTTATCAGAAGGTTTTAAAAAAGTTATGCATAAAGGAATGATAGCTTTATTACCTCATAAGGATGTAATTCTCGCAAATAGGGCTTGAACGTTTTTCCGAAGGCTTGTATGCACTGGTCCAATGCGGAGTAAGTTCTCCAGGGTATCTGTAGTCCTGGGCTTAGCATAGTCGTAGTCCTCACGTGCATTGGGCAAGTCATTGAGGCAAGTAGCCTGCCTAGTTATAGATAAAACAACGAGTTAATACCTATAAGATAAAAAAGATGTCTCATTGATAGATTCTTTAGTGTAGCTCATCTCATGCCTTTGTGTCAAAATAACCCCTGACTTACTGTCTTTATCTTAAATACCTCCTGGAATTATAAAAATAAACTCCAAATGACTTTTTTAAATAAAAATAAACTCCAAAGACTGTGATGTGGCATCACAAATGGGACAATCCGTATTCTGACTAATAATAATTATTTATCCTCTCAATTCCAAAGACTTGAAATGATATATATCATCGGAACCGAAGTTTAATGAGTTTAGGACTACCACCCCCCCAGACAATCACCCCCGTGGCATTTACCCCCGCTACAAAAATCTTATTATCTCCTAAAATCTACTTATGAATTTAATTAACCTGCTTTCTTTATGACAAACTTGCATTGTGTTAAAAACCTATATCCCTAATATCGCCATATGTTTTATATGACCGATATTGGAACAGAGTTTTCAAAAACTAATGCCAAAGAAAACATAGTTACTTCATAATGGACTTTAAAGGATAAGAAATATTAGTAACGGAGGTGATGGCAAGGGGATAA
>CP045900.1:443765-455966 GCA_013387185.1 Caligus rogercresseyi | reverse complement strand
CTAAATATAAGTCTGGGTCTATACACTATTTTCAGATACACTTAGTCGAAGCATTTATTTGTAAAGTGTGTGTGGTTCGTCGAAAATATTTTAAGTAACGATCCTGTTGCAGAAAGTTTTTATGCTAAATTATCGGGGCCACGGTCCCTCACACAGGAAATGTTTAAGAGAATCTAAGAAAAAATGTAGAAATGTATTTCTATAAAATAAACAGGGACGCTAACTCATCAAAAAAAGGCTGGACCAAATTATTTTTAATGGTGTTTTTATTCAACATTAATTTTGCTTCATATGTTTAAATTTAAAAATCTTCTGTAAATTATCTATTTGATTTGAATAATATTCTTATATTCTCGTTATATTTCCGGATAATTTGCATAAAACATTCTTGCTACAGAAATGTTACATAGTTTTTTTACTCTTTAAAACGAAACGACCCTGAGGTGGAGTTGTGTCATACAATTTATTCCATTGGGTAAAGCCACCAATGTAAACAAAGAGAGAGAGTAAAGGAAGAATCAGTTTTCATTTGAACACAATGGAGGCAATTATCAACGTTCCAAAAGGATGCCAAACATCAAGTCAAATTATCCAAATAAGGTTCGCCGACGGTTATATTCTCTTTCGTGTCCTGAATGTCTGTCCAATGAGGCGGTGGAAATGGGGTACCCATGGAAACGGGACCATCAGCGAAAGGAGTGGCTCCGTTGGAAAAACTACAAACTACCTTTCAACAAATTCAGACAATTGCTTTGGTCCTGGGCCCATAAAATGGCCTTCTGAACGGTTCACCATGCCTTGGGTATGATGTTGCTCCATCAGCCGTGTACTAGAAAAGACGAGTCTAGGGTATGCAAAATTTGAGGCCCCGGCATGGTGCCTTGAGTTGATGAATCCCTCATGACAAAGAAGAAGTGAAAATCTAGGCCATCTCGTGCCTTAGAGCTCGGTGTTTGGGGAAGATTGCACGGTAACAAAGGAGGATTCTTCAAGATGTCTGAAGTGAAAAGAATTGTATTATTATTATCATTATTTATATTGCTATAATCACTTTAATTTATTCTTAGGGTCGAAGTGCCGCACCACTTAGTTATGGAGAGCATAGACACAGGTTCCACAAATATTATTGATGGATAGGTGCCTATCATGAGTCCGTTAATTGCCTGCCCATCCTCATTACCTCCACGACGTCGTGGACCATTCACGAAACTTCGTGGATCCTAGGACGAGCGTTGATACTAATAATGTGCTTTTGACTTTAGTCCATTACCGAAGGAATTTATTTGGCAGAGAGATGTGGGAAGAGCGTGGAAGATGTCTTTAACAATATTTGTAAATACATTTCGAAATTTAACTCTAATAATTAAATTTAATAATATATATATAAAGAAAGATCACTTAATGCATATATGTTTGATTGATACATTCAACTAAATATAGTTATGATTAATGTGAGGGCAATCGAGAAGACTGGGTCGTAAATCAAACGGAGTTGTCTATGGCCTTTGAGTAGTCTTAAGGGTTGTTTCATCTTCAAATTTATATTATAGTGTACAAACCTACTTACTTTTAACTAGTGTTGAGTTTCGGTCTTAAAGTACTAGACCGGTCTAAAGTAAAAAAATACAAATTAAGATCGGTCTATTGACCGGGCTCACATTTGGACGATATGTATCGGTCTGATTTGTACTTCGGTCTGTATCGGTCAATTTTATATTTCGGTCTGTATCGGTCCAATTTTATATTTCGGTCTAAATCGGTCCATTTCTTTTTTTACATAGATCTATCTAAGCCGGTAAGTAAGGCTATTAAAATTAAGAACACCACTTACCTATTTCAAGAAGTTTTGATGAATATTAGAAAAATATTATTGTACACATTATTTATATAATTAATAAAATATCGGCGTAACATAGTTTTGATATCTGATGAGGTTTTGTTGTGTTTTCATAAGTATACGTTCCGCTTTTTTATTGTCAATGTATGTGTAAAAAATTAATATAATTATATCTTCACATGTAATCAAGAGAACCATTCTCCGTACTCGTACGATTAGCTTGGGTCTGAGCACTGAAAATTCCCGTGAGCACGGTGCAAAACATGTTGACGTGTCTGAACTAACAACTGGTACTCCGAGTTTAGGAATATTCACTCGAGCTATTTGACAAATATACCTAATAAAATTCAAGGTTTGTCGTTCAGATCGATGAATCTGTGATGGCTAAACGGAAATACTATGTCGGCCATTTGGTTCCATTGATATTTATATTCGGAGGAATTTGGTTTCTAATTCGGAGGTTATTGTCCTGCAACAAAAGAAGGTTTTCTTCCTTTGGTAAGATTAACAAAGTTATAGAAAATACATACATATGTTGAATTATAAGTATGGGATGTTGTTTTATAGGTTTATAATCACAATGCTACTACACTTCTTCTTTGGAAAACATATTTAAGTAGTTTTTACTAATTAGTACTGTTTCTATTATTTCGAAGACATAAATATGTTAAATATATACACACATGTACATTGATTTGAAAATATGTACTAAACGAAACATGTACTAATGAAAATCAACAAAACGTCGTCAGATAATAATGCTATTGTACCGGACCTTAATTATTACATACGGTCTGGACCGAAATAATTCGGTCTACGGTCTAGACCGAAATTTCGGTCTGTATCGGTCTAGAAATTACTACTCAGACCGGACCGAAAATCAAAATCGGTCTGAGACCGTGTCTCAACACTACTTTTAACATAAACTTATGAACAATGATATAAACATCTTTGGGTAAATTAGTTACCCTGAGATATTTAAAATTATTTATGATACAATCACAACAAATTAAAAGCCCAAATATTGTTTTTTATATATTATAAAAAATTACTTAGAATAATAAATTATGAAAATTCAAATAAAGACAGAATTAGATTTCACGCAATTATTGTTCATTAATCACCATTCACAAATCAGATAATTTTGTGTCAAAAAGTATATTGATAAAAAAAGAAAGATGTACCCCTTCATAACGTTTAAATAAATATTGTTCAATCAATACTTATTATATAAACCTTCCATGATCATGGGGGAAAATATTAATGTCCTCTATAAAAATCATTTAAAAGAGATGCTTAAATTGAGAAAAAAATAATTTGTTCACCCTTTTTTAATGAGATAGATGTGCAGTCCCCTTGGATGTCTGCTATGATATAACGGCTCTGAAGAAAGGGCATGAAATATTACCGTATACAGTGAATCTTTTTTCAAAGTTTATTTTTTATTATCACTTTCTCAACATAAATTAAACGTAAATAGCTAAATAACACAAACAATACTATAATTTACAATGTTTCAATTTTTTGAGATAATCGAGATTGTATTTTCTTAAATAATTTTTAAACATAAATAAAACTTTTATAGGTGGAGAACACGAAAAGAAATTACTTATAATACATGGAAAGCTAGTGTGATAATTATATACTATCCTTTCAAATAATCTGTAGCTTCGTAGTCTCCGTAATTATTGCAAATTCGTGGAGGCGGAGAGAAAATTTATATACTTTTTTCTTGGCAGGGGGTTCAGTTCCACCAAGGTATGGTTCTACCAATAGTGCGTTCTTCCCTTGTTCCATTTTCAAGGTCTCAATAAATTTCCAAATTGTTAAATATAATATAGCTTGGATGGGACACGTAGAATCACAGCCAAAAATGAGAGTCCATATCCTCAATATAATCATTCAGGATTCCCAAGTCCGATTTCAAGTCCACAAAAATTGATCGAATCCGAGTCCTTGAGTCCCAAAAATCCGGATTCAAGTCCTATAAGACGCATCAAATCTGAATCAGAGTCCTGGAGTCCTTATATATTATATATTTGTCCATAAGTGCATTTTTCCACTTATCACAAAGACACAAAGACACAAAGTGAACTTCAAGTCCTTCGAAGAAATTAAGCAAAGATAATGCTGGATTCTCCATGACTTAAACATCCTCATTTACAGCCCCGAGCACTACAATTCTTCAGAAATTTCGAGATGTTTTTTGTTGTTTTTACTCACGACTGATGAAAAGGTGATATCTTTATTATTATTATTTCCCTTCAGCCCCCTTTTCTTTTTTTTCTTTTTTCCTCTTATTGGATTGATGAATTCATTGAAGTAAACCTACGATGATAATGACCACGATGTTTAAGCGTGCGATTATAAGCAGCAACGACAATTGAGCAACGCTTTAATAATACTCCCTTTAAAAAAGATTGCGATGTTAAAGGCGTGCGATAAAGGAACGTACGAAAAAAAACATACGATGTTAAAGGCTGCGATTAAGGCGTGCGCGATAATAATTTGTACGATTATATTACTGGACACCGTAGCAGTGGGATCATTATTTTGTCTCTGTCAACATATGGGTGTTATGATGTCTCACTCGCCAGGTACCGACAGAGCCCTATAATAGAGTTACGACAATAGATTGGAGCGTCACCTGGTGAAAAAAGTATTTCGGCTCAAAACAATGCATGAAATGAAAATAATGATATCGTTCTTATTTATTGTTTAAAAAAAATCAGAATATATGACATGTGCTCATAAAACCTTTCATTTATCGGAGGATTGTTCCATGGGAAATAAAAGGAGAGAAAATTCCTTGGGCGCCTGAGCGATTTGTACAATCCACAGCACTACAGCGAGAATATTTGTGTTTTTAATAGATCTATAAAGTTTATATTGTTTTTACTTCGAGAAATTATCTCAAAAGACTGTTTTATTTACAACTCCCTCGATAAATTATGAATGTTTTGAGCCTGACTTTTTTAGTCAGCTGCTACACATACCGTCTTACGACGTAACTCTACTTATGAGGCTCTGGATACCGACTGCTCTAGTGCCGGCCATTCTTTCTTTATATATTGCTAGGCTCTATCTCGTCTCTCGCACATACACTTAGGTAAAGCATGGCAACATTGTGAGCCCGACCTGTCTGATCAAGTAGAAAGCTCACCATCTAAAGGTCGAGGCTCATGATTCATTGGTGTTGCTCATATTGGATTTTAGTCTATCACGTATTTCACTGATCCATGTTTCTCTTCAAGAGTTGTGGAGTGCCGAATCAATTAATAATTCAAGACTTGCACAAGACAATAATATTCTAAAATGCCAAAGACTCAACATAATAGCTCAGCCTCGGATATTTTTATTCGTTTAGGACAACGAGGGCTTTATAAGAAATAATAAATATATAAATGCAAACCGATTGAATGCGTTAAAGGAATCCCTTTCAATGTATTAATATAGATCCTTCGGAAGTATAGATATCAACAAAAACTGACAAAAGAAGAAAAATGAAATAACAAATTGGTGAGTAAATATGATTACATAAATGAATTTCAAAAAGAAAAATTTAAATCATATAACGGTTAATAAAATGTGACATAAATTTTTTGATGAGCGGGGAATGAATATGAGTTAAGAATCATCTTAGCGAACACAGCAATGGTCCAAAAATAATGAAGAAATATTTTCAATTCACTCTAGCTTATATATATATATATATATATATATATATATACATATATATATAGTGGGTGTTCTGATTCAAATAAAAATGCGCTTAATATTTTTATGGATTTGCTTTGATATTTTATTGCACACAATGGATAAAGAAAAAATGACGCGAAGTTCAATCTATAATTCATAAATAGGTATAATTAACAAAGGGCTTCGTTTAAAAGTATACGAGGAGAAACTTAGCTCTTTCCGCTTATATTTGATTAGTTTTATATGCATTGCCTTTATCAGCAAACTCCAACTTTCTAATGAAACAAAAAAATAATAAGAGTACTAATTTCAGCAAATATCTGACATAATTTCCATTGATATTTTTTTTTACTCATATACACTCTAATACACCTAGATTATTATCACATTAGGTACAATGCCTTGTTTATTGGAGTGAATAAAATGTAAAATATACATACAAAAAACTTCAATTTCACAAACACACACACACACTTTTCCTTACGTTAATATATACAGCATAGTAAATAAATGATATGTGCAATGGGAATTAAGATTTCTCTCTAAAGAATAGTTATACAAGACATACAATATATATATGTATAAGTACAAAATCTTTAATATGAGGTTGTACATAGTTTTTAATACCAATTTAATATCAAACCCTAAAAAATTATATGTACTAAAAAGTTCCAATGACAACGACATTATGGCGTTTCCAACAATGTGAACTTCCATCTATGTGGTTTTTGTTTGGAGTCAATAGCCGTGTGCGTTAAGGTGTGTTCAACTCTCAATATTTGGGGCGCTGGTTCGAATCCCGAGAGGGGATGGCCATTTTGGATCTACCTCATTGATAAGATCCTTGGTTCGAGTGACTAATTTTAATGCTATAGTGCTTATTCATATCCAGTCGGATGCAATTATATCGAACCATTTTTTTTTTTTTTTAGTTGAAAAGAATTTATTGCTGTTTCACATTATACACATATGCATTACAATATAGAACAAAGATATAAAACAATACACACATATATAAAGCAAATGAACACGACCACACAGAGGGGTATATGTGTTACTACAGCAGGAGTTGATCTAAAGTATTATACAATATTAAAGTTATCACTAATTATTTTTCCATTTTTGAGCATTTCATAAATTTAAGGATACGTAGGTCTTCATCCTCTTCTTGCATGAATTGATGTCTCTCATAAGAGAGTGATGGGCATCTGTTGATTAAGTGGTCTGCGCTTTGTGGCTCTTCCATACAAATATTGCAGATTCCGTCAATATTTTTCCATTTACTTAGATGAGCCAAAAATGGTCCGTGGCCTGTATAAGCTTGAACAAGAAGACTCATGTTTTGGCGCGATAGTTGAGTAGTCTTGGATTTTGGTTTTTTAACATGCGATGTGTGTGCTTCATTAGTTGATCATCTTTGTATCTACTACACCACTCATAAAAAAAGAATTCATGTATCACCTTCTTTATGTAGCTAGGAGGTGCTCCAACACTCAAACGGCTCTCACTTTCGATACCTTTTTTTGCTAGGTAGTCAGCATATTCATTTCCTGTAATGTTTGAATGACCTCTACACCAATCAAGTTTTATATTAATGTCACATTTACCAATGTTTAGTGTTTCTTTACACTTTTTTACAGTTTCACTCTTTGTGAAAGGATTCAGAATAGCAGCAATTGCTGATTGAGAATCCGATCGAATTATCACGTTTTTTGATGGTTTATCTTGGTTTAGTAGAGCTATCACCGACTGAGTGATTGCAGTGACCTCCGCTTGGAAGACTGATGCCATATATCGAACCATATAGGGATAAAAAGTTTTTATAAAACTATCTACTCTTTTACTACGTCTTATACTAAATTGTTATTTTGCTCTTCTTTGATTCCTGTTTTAACTGTCAAATTGTTTTGTTCTTTCTGCTGTGTCTATATACATCCTTATAGAAATCAATAGAGTATCAACTGATGGCCAATAAATGTTGCTATTTGGAATACATTTAGTTTGCGACACTTTTTACATAATTTAATCGTGCATATTTGAAGATCACTCAATTAATGTCCAAAGTATTGGTAGTACGAGATATGAACGTAATTACATCATACTTCGTAGTGTATAATGGAACATATGTTCCTATAAGATACTGAAAAAGGTCTGATATACCTCACCTGCACTTCATTCATTTTCAAAATTAATTTAATTTTCCAAAAATATGATTTGTCCTACGAACTATTGATCTATGATATACTTAAACTTCTTTTCTAAAAAAACGATATAACGCTCAAAACATTATTATTCTAATCTTGACTATTGTAAAAAATATTGGGATCTCATTCAAAGACTTCTTTCAATATATTAAATATAATTAATATTTTGTCGTTAATAAAAGTATTGATATCTTTTGTATAACACCAGAACACAGATCTCATAGCTTAATATGGTAGAAACTATCGACCTATGTTATAACTCCATCGACTCAATCAAAGGATGGAAGAAAAGGACTAGGTATACTAGTGATGTGAGACATACGTATGTATATTATTAATTCGTATAAACAACAAAGATAAAGGAGAAATATTTGTTATCCCTTGAGCAGTCAAAGTTTAAATATGACAAGAGTCATCCAGTGAAGTCATTGAGTGTATAATACAACAACCATCTTAGGTTCCCCCTTAAGTCATCAAAGAACTCGTCCAGTGGAGTAGTTTTTCTTATATGTTGAATATCCATAAATTATATATGTAGATATCTTAGCAAAACACTTGTTAGTAGAGCATTAATGATGAAAGCAAATAAATATACAAAAACAACGCAAGAAAAGAAAGTTTAAATAAGTACATTTCGAACCAAGATGAGAGTTTGAATTCTGATTAATCAGGCTGATATCCATATTGGAGTCCAAGCATCAAAAAGATCCTGCTACAATCTCAGTAGATCTCTACACGCCTTCCATTATTGTAGTATAATGAAAGGCACTTTTCCAACTGTATTTTATACATAGAGAGATTTAATAAAAAGATCTTCGGGACAGACAACTAGTCGCTTAGAGAAGTAAGTATGTTGTCATAGCCTTCACGTATATGTACTAAGTTTTCCCATGTTCAGTATGCAAGCTCAGCAAAAAATGATTAAGATTTAAAAAGTAGTTTGATAATAGTTATGATGGCAAATCGTTAAGTAAAAAAACGGACAAATAGTTTGCATATTCCTGGCACACTAATATTCTCCCAGCTTATGATAGAAATAAAATGCTTAGATATATAATATGTTTATGGGTAAGAAGAAGCACCAAATCACGGATATTTATGAGGCTAGAACAATAAATGTCACACGCATAAATGAACAATATGAAATGAATTGCCGTTCACCAAAAGAGAAAAGCTTGTAGTACAACCAATAATTTAAGAAATATGTTGATGCTGCAATCTTCCTCGGGAGGACAATAGTATAAATAAGTATGACAAGCATAATTTCTATTCAGCATTTTTTTCTTTTTTATTGTTGTTGATTATGGTTCGAATTATATTTTGTGCTTTGCATATCCCTTGCAATATGAATTCTTTATTTATTGTAATATCAAAAGAGAGTACCCGTTATATTAAGTTATATGTTTAATTGAAATAGGATACAAGTGTATTATGTTCATGGCTCCTGGTTGAGATCACAATTGCAATCTCTCCTAGGAGAGATTACGCTCATTACGATAGAATGTTGTAAAAGTCCTTGAACACAAAAATGAAATCATTTCTACCAAGATATAAAATAGAAATTGGAAATGAAACCAATCCCAACCATCGCCATATCTAAGTTGTAATATCTTCTAGAAAATATAAAATCCTGATCTCCTCTAGTAGTAGTAGAGTCGTTGATTTGTCTGATAGAGATCAAGATCGTTATCACTTCTATGAGAGATTACGATCATGATCTTTATCTTTGTTGTGGCATTTATAAATAGCAACGTTTAAAAAAGTAGCTGAAGGATACAAACAACTATCGAATTGTTTATTTAATTCATTAGTAAACGTCCAGGATCGAGTCTATTGAGAGAAGACATTTGGCGTTCATAGGAATTATTGTGCACTCTTTGTTTTGATATATTTAGTTACGGTTAATTATATAAGCTTTATTTTAATATTTCTTAGGCTTCTACTGTAATTTTCCATTCACCTCAAACTCAAATCTTTCAACTCAAACATTTATTTATAAGTGAAAAGTGCCTGTTGTCTTTTTTAACTCATTATTAGAGTAACACTTATTATTTTTAAATATTCTATGCATCGAAATAAAATATTAGTTCAGGTGTTGAATTATATAATTATATAATATGATATTCTTTTGAAATGATAACTTTCATTAAAAAGTATTTTCTTAAACAAACTTAATAAAGCCTGATAAATACGTGGAAAAGTGTAAAAATATGAAAATAATTTCATTATAAAATTAAATAGAATTTGTGCCATCATCAAATTCCTATTTTACTTGATGACGAACCCAAGGGATCGTTCAAAGTGTGCTCCATAAGGTGATAATAAATGAGGCTCAAATGATAAAGTTACATGATTAAAAAGGGTCTTCTAAGAATACAGTCAATTATATTTGAGAATTGAGCCAAGTCCATTTGCCAATGTTAAAAGTTCCTTTTGATATTTGATAAAACACTTCTGCACTTGACATTGACACAAGACAAGAAGACAAGCCTATATTTTTTTAAACCAATAATTGTTTCATTGTATATAAAATATACGGAGTAATAATAATATCTAAGCAATTCAATCTTAATTATTTCCAAATAAAAGAAAATAACAGGCGAATCGTAATTTAACTATTCCGTAATTTTTTACTTTTGATTAAATTGTTTCTTAGTAAAAGAAACAAAATCAAAGTATCATTTAATAAATTTTGCTTCAAAATCTGTTTCTCACATAATTGACATTTTTATATGCAAGAAGAATGTTAGTTTATATAATGAGGACTCATTATAACTATCTGTTCTTGTCTATTTTGAGACAAAGATCAAATAGAACACATTCATTATGATATTGCATAAACTGTTCAGTTCCAACATGAATCCTATTTTCCTTTCAGCAACCATGACTGAGAAAATAATATTTTAACTTCAATCATCTTGCATCCAATTATGCATTTCATATTATCCAAGAGGAAAATATATAATATATCTATAGGACTATCCATGTTTAATGAATGGGAACTCAATTGTCAAATTCTTAAAACACTATATATTGTGCTTTAAACACTCATCATCCCTTAGTTCATCGAATATAATATAAATATCAAAATGCATATTTTGACTATTTTTAATGTGAATTGATGGACGAAAGGAAATTAAGAATATTTAAAAAATGATATCTTATATCCAATTTGAATGTTTGAGCACCCTTTGAGAGAAGATATACTGGGAGAAATTTTAAAATATGAATTATAAAAAATAATGATATATTAATATAAATACATAAATAAAGAAGATGATAAATCTATGTCTTGTATTTAATACTGCTGATATAATGGATTATGTCACTCTCAGTGAGTTTATAAAGATTATTGTTGCAGGTGAGGTTTGATCGGGTTGGCAATGCATCATGATCTCCGTGACCTTTATATTTATTATCTTGAGAAGTTTATATTTTGAATGTTCATTCTGTTTTTCGTTGATGTTAGGTTCGATGAAATTTTTGTATCCGTGGATATGAGTTAACATTATTTCATATGAAATTGTATAGCAAGCCCAGGATTGTTTGAGTGTGGTTGATCATTATGAATTGTCCCTCTCGGGAGTCGAACCTGCGTCATCAACATTGATATATAGTCTATCACTTTTTCCATTGAGCGCACGTGCTCTCTTTTATTGTATATATATATACCAATATATAAAGATATAATATTGCTTTTCAGACAAAATTAATATTACTTTTCTGTGAAAATGTATATCGAACCATTCAAAATAATAATACATTGCTTTCAAATATGGACACGGAATTCATAACATATGTCATCCTGCAACGGATTATATACATTTAATATTGTTCACTTCATGCCTTTTTTTTTATACATACCTATTCTTTCAAGTACTTCTTCTCTCCTTCTGAAGGAGGGAAGCTCGTCATATTTGTCAAGGATATATTAAAAAATAAACTTGCATCCTCTCGTAAGGAAATTGACGTGAAAAGTCGTGGAAAAGCATTGAGTTCATAATGAAGAAACTTATAATGAGGAAGAACATGGAATAAGTCACGAAGTTCTTTGTGATAGAGGGGAGGGAGGGAGAGCTGACCCTTGTTAGTGATGATAATGTGATAAGACTTTTTTCTACCCTTATAAGATCTTAGGGGTAAGATCTTAGGTAGTCATTGTTTGATTTCTTGTGTATTTTACTATCTGAATGCCCCAAACCCTAAATTATATTATTATTTTTGCATACTTGTTTTGATGAAATGGTCTTGGCGCATTGATCGTGCACGCTTTTGTTGTGTCTATATTGGCCGTTTCTGTATATTCACCGTAAAGTGATGTCCGCATTCCACTCTGCAGTGACTGGATTTTGCCATCTTAAGAGATAAATGTCGTGATAGTATCAATACAAAATGGAAGAATCAAAGGTTATGAGCTCAGCATTTCATAATTGATGCTAATCCAAATTGCCATACATGACG
>CP045900.1:425331-443665 GCA_013387185.1 Caligus rogercresseyi | reverse complement strand
GAGTTTGCACTCTCTGAGTGTATATATGCCTCTAGTTTTTTTAATGCGTTACACTCAAAGAGGAAGCGATATCTCACATATTGAATGTCCAAGGGATTATTTTGTTTATCAAAAGAGCTGTATTTTTAATTAGTGAACAATCCTTTAAGATAGATTTAAGTCTATTTTTGTTCTACTAATTTGATAAATCCTCTGTTCAGACATAATATATAGTTATATAGTAGCTCATATGATAATAAAACATTGCATGCGATATCTATGTTCTTACCGTTTTGATGACTGATGAACATTATCAGGGGTTCCCCCCTCTCTCCCTATAATGCACATATTATATTAACTCTATTGCATATGCATGCCATCTGCCATATTATGTCGACCCCTTACTTTTTTTTGGCAGGAACAGCATGAAATGCCTCAAATGAAAAAAAGCAATAATATTATTATATGACTAGGACTAGCTTGTATGTACAATCGCTGTGCCTTGCATAATATTCTAGGGAGAGCCTTCTCCCTCCTATCTTGATACACAATTCCATCGTCGTCAAAGATTTATTGGCTATTAGGTGTTTTTTTATTTATTCAAATATAGAAACTATAAATTAACAACACATGCAAGACGGATAAAAAAAATAGCTGAGTGTGAAATGTTGAAAGTGATAAGGATTTTTTAAGAAAGGGAGACATATCTATATTATATAAAATTATTTTCTCTTCTTTTGTGTGCCTGACTCATAAATCAAATGTGATTCCGAGAGGAATGTGTTCTTTTCTTTTTATATTGGGCCATGTTGGATTAGGTTTGTCCTTTATCTAATATTATCGAACTCCATTTTATCCCTAATCCCCATTTTCCCGCGGTTTTGATGACGTCATTTTGGATGAATTGAAATCTTTTGTATTCGTAGAGAATATAAAGTTTCCATGTAATGACTGATAGCGCTGATTTTCAGGATACTTGTTAGTTCTCCATTGTTTGGGGAAAGACAGTGACAGAAAGAAGAATAAGAAAAGAATGATATTTTTATATATTTCATTTAATTACATAGTTAACAAATTAATATATACATTTACGAATGAATCACATATGTAATAAAGATTGAAGTACAGAAGGAATGAGATTTTATTTATGTAATTTATTTTTATCTATGGGCGGTGATGTTACACACGAAATATCAAACTCTGTCTTTCTTCCAACAATGGGAGCTAATAGACACCCCAATATTCAGTGATACCATACACTACTTCCGCACTACATGATGCAAACCCGATCTTATCCCTAATCAAAAATTTCCCGCAGTTCCTGTGACGTCGTTATGGATGAACTGAAATATTATGTATTCAATCTTTGAGCTTATACAGGGATATACAAGTATATTAAAGTCTTATTGGAGGGAAAATACTGAAGCTTAATCAAGTTAAATTGTTAATGGAGAAAGTCAGAGATGTGTCTTTTTTTTTTTTGCTAACCTGGAAATGCTTTGCAAGCCGGCGTGGTAGCAATGGCGATCGAAACCCGTTAGGCAAGATTTTATTCGGTGCCCAAAGGTGGGGTCAGATCAACTCGTTCTGCCGGCCTCATCCGATCTCTTCTCTCTAAGTCAGTAGGCACACTCGTCACTAGTGCTGCAGCTATTTGGAATAGCAGCCCTCCACTTCGCAACACCAAAACCATGAAGGAAGCATATGAAGTTGACAGGTCAATGGAAAATGTGCCCCTATATAATCGATAGCAGACGGTTGTGTTTTTTAAAATCTTATTTATTTTTTAATTTAAGGTTGTTTTTCTTCTTCAAAAAACCTTTTAGTTAGATATTTATATTTTAATATTTGTTGCAATTCATATAGTTTTATACACAACATCATATACATATATATATATATATATATTATTATTTTAAATATTCCTGACATCCCAGACTAGCCAAAGTGCCAGGATGTTTCTTGGAAAAACTATAGACGATTACAAACACACAACTATGATATCAAAATATAATCTTTTGTAAGAATGATTTTATCGCCGACTTTGTTTCTAAGTATATCCAAGTATTTACTTTCTCAAACAGGCTTTTATCTTATATTTGGTGCAAGATTCACGCAGGATTGCATAGTAAATATTTTTGCTCAGCTTTGATTAAAAATCCAACTCTTTCGCCCATGCAACTAAAAAATACTTTGAAATATGAACCGTGACACAATACCTACATACACATTGTGATTTAGTTAAAGGCAATTCAATTATTTGATTGGTTGCTGCTTAAGAAGAACAGTTCAATCTCATGGTGTTTGTTAACTTTAGAGGCCCAATGACGTGACAGAATAATACTTAATAGGATTCATGGATTGCATCATGTTGCTTCTACAAGGCTAGATACACTACATAGAGCATGATGCTATTTCATCGCATAGAGGCCAACAACAGCTTTATTACCTCCGCCGAAGGAGGTATTGTTTTCACTGGCGTTGGTTTGTTGGTTGGTTTGTTTGTCAGCAGGATAGCTCAAAAGTGCGGAACGGATTCGAATGAAACTTTGTGGAGTTGTTGGAAATGCTAAAAGGAACAAGTGATTAAATTTTGGCATCTCTGAGTGCTTCATTAAGATGCAAAATGAGCTAAATACTAATAAATATTTCAAGTTAGCCTACTCTGCCAATAGATGTCGCTGTGATGTGCACTCAAAGAGGGGAGCACAGCACAGCGACATCTATTGGCAAATGACAAAAAGACCAAGTGATTCATTTGGTGGGGATCGGCGGAGGTTTGCACTCTCTGAGTCCTCTAGTTATATTTACGTCGAGAGGAAGGTTAATATTTTACCTCCTTTCATATTTGAATGAATAGCTTTCCTAGGTCATACAAAGGTCATTTTTGAAATATTTATTTATTTTAAAAATGAGTAATGTAACAACTTCGTTTCCCAAGTTTTATATTTACTTGATATTATTAGACTAAAAAGAATTGGTTAATGAAGTGATATTGAGGCCATATCTGGTCTACGCTATATTAGATATTAATAACGACACATTCTATGAATAATCCTGACCTCTCAAACAATAAAATTTGTAGGATATGCGTAATTCTGCATTATTTTTTATATTCCCCTAGCGCAGGGGTCGGCAAAACGCGGCTCTAGAGCCGCATGCGGCTCTTTAGAGCTTCCCAAGTGGCTCCATGGATTTTTTCCAAAAATGTTTGAAAATAAAAAAAAGACGTTCATTTTGAAGAATAATTCAACCCACTTAGGCGAAGGCGTATGGATATGAACAAGTTATAACTTGTCTTTTCGTCAAAAGATAGACTGAATAGGACGTAGTTAATATATTTGGCGCCAGTAACATACAAACTTATAGGTTAGATAGCTTTTTTCAAGTTTGTTGTCACTACGTTTTAAGGTAAAGCAGTTGAAAATCATAAATTCATTTGCTTTTTAGCTTTTCAGTTATTTTTATTTTTTTCCCTTTGGGATCCATGATCAATCCAACAGTCGCCGATTCAATAGCCACCTGATATTATTATTATAATTTTTTTTGCCTATATGGTTCGATAGAATTGCATCCGATAGGATATAATAAGCATTAAAATTAGTCTATCTAACGTAGGATCTTATCAATGAGGTGATAAAGGGAGCTCGATAGCCGTGCGTGTGAGGCGTGTTCAACTCTCAATGTTGGGGGCGCAGGTTCGAATCCCGAGAGGGGATGGTCATTTTTGCTCTACCTCATTGATAAGACACCTGATATTATTTTATTGTTAGAGATGGAAAGTCAAGGGATATTTGGGCGTGTGAAAGGAAGAATGTCTGAAGGGTGCAATTGAGTTCAAGCTCCTTGTTATCACTATTCTCTCTCCTCTCTTGAGGAATATTTATTTCATTTATGAAGCAGGCCAAGAACAGAAGGTATTTATTTATATTTGAATCTCTGTTTTTGCTTCCGTTCGGAGGAAAGAGAATAGTGATAACAAGAAGCTTGAACTCAATTGCACCCTTCAGACATTCTCCCTTTCACACGCCCAAAATATCCCTCGACTTTCCATCTCTAACAATAAAATAATATCAGGTGTCTTATCAATGAGGTAGAGCAAAAATGACCATCCCCTCTCGGGATTCGAACCTGCGCCCCCAACATTGAGAGTTGAACACGCCTCAACACGCACGGCTATCGAGCTCCCTTTATAAGGTCTATTTTGTTGATGTTTTTTCGAATTTTAAAAATAAAATAGAATAAAAATCATATTTCTTTAGCTCTATATAGGAAATGCTACATAATTAATTAAAATTTAATGAAGTTAAACTTGAAGCGGCATCGAACAACAGAATAGTAACGTGGTGCGTCATTATCTAACGGATGCACAACAGTGAAAATAAACATTTATCATAAGGACTCATTATGTGTAGAGGCCATCTTAGTCATTTTGGAAATAGGCTAACATACCTAATATTTAGAATTAAGAATTTTTTGCCTTCATTATAAGGCTTATTTAAGGCATTTAAATTTTTTGCGGCTCCAGACACATTTTTTTTTTTTTTTTTTAGTCCAATACGGCTCTTTAAGCATTTTGGGTTGCCTACCCCTGCCCTAGCGTAACAGAAGCTGCAATTTAATGCAGGAACCCGTTAACCTTAAAGGTGAGGTATATTTCATTCACTTTATAGTCAAACGTTGTAAAAACAGCAATAAATCATGTAAAATAGCACTTAAGCTATAAAGAAAAACAAATACAAACTAAAACCCTTTAAACAAATGTGTTATATCATGACAATCGTAAAAATGGTTAAAAATTTCTTTGTGGAATTTGGCCATGGATGAAGACATCCACGAGTGTTGACGAGAACCTTGATGAAATGGAACACATTGCCTTACACCAACGAGCGCCCTCACGATCCTCTGCATGATATATTAGTCTAATTCATATGTTCTAGTTTTTGCAATAAAAATAATTTAAATGGTGAAATAATAAAATATTGTGGAAAACAATGACATATTACGGTTGTGTGATGTTTTGAAAATAATTAGTGCTATAGGTACATGTTTGGAGTAATGTTTAATGTTAGAAGTTTATAATTTATTTATATAAATAAATGTTCTAAAAGTGAAAATTGAGTTCGGTAAGCAATTAGAAAACTTTAAAGTGAAATAACATATAACTGTAGAATAATGCTTTAATATTAACTTTAGTATACATAGTGAGATTAATATTAACTTTAGTATACATAGTGAGATATTTTTTTTTTTTTTGCCTATATGGTTCGACAGACTTGCATTATAAATAAGCCTTATAGCATTAAAATTAGTCTATCGAACCTAGGATCTTATCAATGAGGTAGACCAAAATGACCATCCCCTCTCGGGATTCGAACCTGCGCCCCCAACATTGAGAGTTGAACACGCCTTAACACGCGCGGCTATCGAGTGAGATTTAATATTAACATCAGTATACATAGTGAAATTTAATATACATTTATTCATAGCATTATTACGTATCTTATCCTAATATCATTTTATCTGACTGATTGAGAATCAACCTTTGAGTCGATGTTCGATTCCTTTTGAAATTATAAAATAAATATAATTTTAAACATATACGCATAGTGCATATGCTTTATAAGCAGTGGCTTCTGCGATAAATTTTTTTTTCAACTTGCCATAAGATAAAACGAAATTTTTTTTTCTCAACCTTGCGATAAACGATAAACGGTAAAAATTTTCAAAGCCAACCGCCGGTAAGCGATAGAACGATAAGGATAAAAAATTACTTGCGATAACAAAAGCGATAAATGATAATTACCTTTATTTAGTTTAAATTAAAAAAAGCATAAAAACTATTTTTCCAGGGTGAAAATTAATTTAACCAGACAAAAACTGGAAACAGTCTATGGCCTACACATCAGTCTCTCTCTCTGACTCGGACTTTCCCTCCTCCTCTCCCTCCTTAGGACAGCATCCAGGAGCTGCATATTTCCCTTGGTGAAGACCAGCTTCTCAAACCTGTCGCTGGTCATGCTTGCAGGCTTGGGCCTGAGGACGTCACCAGCAGTGCTGAACATGCGCTCCACGGCAGCAGAGCCAATAGAAAAAGTTTTTTGGAGCGAATAGGCTATGAGAAATAATTATATTGGCCTTTCCCATCCTAAAATATACAGACAAACATCAATTGAGGAGCCAGAGAACACCATAGTAGTGTGTGATCATTTTAGTAACAGGACTAATGAAAAAAGCTTGTTGATTTGGGTTTAAAATATTCCCGCTAAAAATAATATGCATTCTATAATCCATTTTGATCCTACATAAAGTTTTTTAATTATGTTTCTTTGTTGAGCGAATATTTTACATTATCTACTTATATTTTGAGTATGTATAATACCCAAAAATAAATTTTAAATAAGTTAGAAATCATTTGGAAGTAGCAAATTAAATGCTCTTGCCTTTATATATTTATTTATTTACAATATCCAATTTAAACAAAAATTAAGGTGTATCATTTGCTTATTTAAAACGGTATGTCTGTATTAGTAAAATTCTTAGTTTTTCTGGGGGTAATTTTTGTTGTTGAGTGTGTTGGACCGTTATTTAAAGATGATCAATTAAACAGATTTGACTGTATGTATGTTTAATTTTACTTAGATCTAGTCATAGATTATTTTTTTGATCGCAATTAAATTGATCGGATCGCTAATCGGAAAATCCCTGATCGTTATATCGCAATATAGCAAAGAATTCCTGATCGTTACTTTTGATCGGATCGCTATTTTTTCTGATCACTCACAAGCCTGGTAATACTGAACACACAGACGGTGCATGGGAGAGAGCGGCACAAACCCTCCTAACTCGAGAACTCCAGCGAAACTGTCTCACTGCAGCTGTGATTGGCCAGCTACACACACACTTGGCAGTTCTTATAAGGGGGTTTTCAGGATCACTTACAAGCCAGTGTTGCTCCTTCTAGTCTTTACCCTATATATACTCTCAGCTTGAACTGATCTGAAAACGTCAGGTGGGCTGTTGTGACAATTGCCGCCGTGCACATTTTTGAATTTTTACAAAAGTCGTCTTTGAATTTATCGTTTATCGTTCCTCATTTTGGGACTAACGGTAAGTGAATGAGCGATAATTTTAGAAACTTTTCGATAAAATATAAACGATAAAAGGTTTGACCTCAGCGATAATTATCGTTTATCGCTCATTCATCGCACGCGGCAACCACTGTTTATAAATGCACTGCCAAGTCATATATTTTCAGACGATGGAGCCCGAGAGCAATCCATTGTATCAATTTTGGCCCCTAATTATATTCAAAAGGGTACTTTGCACTTTATCAATGTAATGTAAAATTGCCCTCTGTTGATAGTTAGACAATCTGAAATGTAGTTTATAGAAGGAGTTTGTTTGTTTGCGTTCAGTTCATGATATCGAATCACCGATATGAGGAGGGCTTCACACTCATAAACTATCACAATATTCACCTATGATTTCAATCTTGAATAGGATTTACAAGATATATATATATATATATTCTAAGGCTTGAAGTGAAATTCATTACTTTTATTCCATTCAGCAGGAGTTCTTAACCTTTTAACATATACATTTAGTCTGTATGAATGGAGATAGTTCTCATCATCCCCAAAAGACGCTCCATGGTTAACTCCATCAAAAACAGTCGCTCCAACGAACCTTGCTCAAACGAATCTCGCTCAAACAACACTCTCCCAATCTAATCCTCCCTCTCAAATAAGCGGACACCCTTATTTTACAATGTCAACTGATTTTTAAAATGATCATTCTAATTTTATTTCTTTCAACCAAATACTTTTGAAAAAAGCCCCACTGTTTACCTTTACCGTTATTTTTGTTTGTTAATAATTCATTTTGTTTATGGCTACAAGCAGGAAAGGAGTGGGAATAATTTATCCACCGGGACAATTATGCCCTCGCCGGCTTATACAGGGCCCAATATGCCATTGGAGTCTGTAAACGGCCTTTTATGTTTCTTGAGGCCAGCGGCCCACCGGGAATAGCCCCAGTACCCTGCTGGACACTCCGCCCCTGGCTACAAGACATATTTATTTTTCAATCACAGTCACATAACAATTTAGAGTTGTTATGTAACTTAACATACACTTTTATATTGGTAGAAGTATATGGCCCATTGGGTTTTATATAAAAATAAAGACCATGTTTTAAGTATTCTTACATTAAATATTCCTCAAACTGTCTAATAAATGATAGATATATTTTCTTGCGAATTGATTGGCTCAGTGACTATGGTTATCATTAGGATTAATATTATGTTTTTTTTGTACATCAATTTCCATAATCAAGGATACGTAATGGATGTAACATAACATTTATATAGATATAACCCACATACATACATACTATTTCCATCCAATATTATCTCCAGATATTTGAGAAAAATATATATACACACATAAAAACCATTTATTACTAAAAGGTATGGTACATTTATACGAACGATTTGATATATAGTAAGTATCAATCATGAAGAGAAGATGGAATTAGGAAAAAAAGGAAAAATATATATACCAGGTAGATGGGTAGACATTGTTAGTGAAACATTAAGGGGGGGGGGGGGGAGGAAATCTTTTTATCAAGCTAAAGCGTGTTGAAGGAAAGAGGCATAGAAAACACAAAAAGAGCTTATTCTATTCATTACAGATAAATATAAAGGATTTTCTGTCGACTGCGTAACAGTACAACCACCCCTCGGGCATTTACCCACCGTGCCAATCACCCCCAGGGCATTTACCCCCCCGTTAGTAATATTTTTTATCTCTTAAAGTCCATTTATGAAGTTAACTATGTTTTCCAGCTTTAACAAAGGTGACGTCACTGGTGAACCACTATCTTGATCTCCTTTTCCACTGCTTGCGAAGACTAATAGGTAATTAGACATTTAAAAAAGCCACAGGAACACGTTTTCGGGTGTGACAAAATGAATATAAATTGAGAATAAAATTTATATGCCAACTGATTTGAATTGATGAGTTTTGATTTTCAAATAGTCACTTTCTCCAATGATCATAGTCTTCCATTTAGGACAAGTGGTTCCTTGTTGAAATCTTTGAAAGTTTACTATGTATTGATAACCAAAATAGTATATTTTAAAGTTATTAAATCTGATTCTAAAGTTTATTTTAATGATTATTTTTGGATACTCAATTACCACTCTACATTTAGCCTCTATTTTTTGATGTAATGTTTATGAGTGTAAATAAGGATCATAGTTTGTTTATCAAAATAAAATGTATATGTCACTAAACCTCAAAAGTAAAATATTAAATATAACATACATTTTGAGTGATTATATTAATGTTTAAATGCTTTTAACAAATTGATATCAAAGAATGGATACACAATACAAAGAAAGACATAGTTCCGAGGAAAATGGGAGTCCCATTGTACTAGATTAGATTATAAAATGATACATTTCAATCACGAACCTCATATATTTAATCTATGACCAAACTCTTACATGTCCGACCATTGCAAAAGAACAATGGAGGACCATTTTGATAACATAATTAAATTGCAGTTTCATTCATTATTGTATTAATGTTTCCAAATACGTATTGCTTGTTCCTAAAATGAACTCCCTCCTTTTCCTCTTCTTTTTTTTACGAAGGTAGTATATCTTTGACATAAAAAGGAGGAGTTCCTATTCCAGGTTGTTATAGCATTCCCTACTTTATACTTAAATGTTATATTTCAGTTTAAAAGTTATTTGTATCACTGATGAAACTTAAGCTACATGTTTAAATATGAAGTCATTCATGACATTGATCGAGTTAATAAGAAATGATACCGAGGCGATGCCCCACTTTTGATATCTCTTAATTTTTGTCTTCCTATTGCTACTCTTTTCTTTCCACCCAATCATGTTCGAGAAAGAATTACAGGAGTGTTATCCTTAGAGAGATATATCTTCTATCCAGTGTCCCGAAGAAATAGCCGAGGAAAAAATGGTGCAAGAAAAAATGGACCAGGAAAATATGTCCCAAGATTGAAAAGGAAAATTATGACTCATTGAAAAAATGGCCCAAACACAGGGAAGACAAGTATTTGAGTGGAATAAAATAAATATTATACAAATACTATTTCTCAAATAAATTGAGTATAAATGACTCAAAATAATTTTAATATATCAATTACAGATAAATGATATCCTCGTTGATGTTTATTACACAGGGCAAATATTTATTTGGGCCATTTTTCCATGCACTAGCATTTTCCTTTTCTATCTTTGGTCATTTCTTCCTGGACCCTTTCTTTTAGGGCCATTTCTTTTTAAGCCGTATTTTCCTCGGCCATTTCTTCCTAATATTCCTCAATCCATATTTTGGCTGCAACATAGGTAAAAAATCAATTCAAGCGTAACCATTATGAGTATAGACCTTAGAAAGGCATTTGATAGTGTTTCCCATCGCTGGATTATACAATGCTTGAAAGATCATGGAATAGGAAACATTTTCTTAAGAATAGTGGGTTTGAGTTTAGCAGATATTTTTACGTTTTATGAAAGAGAGGATAATGCCTTTAATATTGAAAGAGGATGCCGTCACCCCCTTTCTCCAACCTTTGTTTATTACTAGTTTGAATTTTTTTATCAAGAATTACAAAGATGCAACAAAATATAAGGGGTAAAAATAGAAGACTATTAAACTTTTATTTCTATTACTGGCTTCTGTCATGCCATTTTTGGTTTATTGAGTGTGAACAAAATATGTATTAACATGATAAAAATTCAGAATGAAGTAATTCCTTTAGACAGTATATAATTGAAGGCCCATTTACTCTCTCTATCCCCAAAGAATGCTCCAAACCCCTAAAATATTCTTCCCTCAACACTTCCTTCCATACAGTTCTTTCTTCCAAAACTCTTCGGAACCAATTATAAAGGATCACCTTCCACAATCATTCCAAATTTAGCTGACCTTATCCACCCAATTTTGAAGGAGTTTTGACACGTTTCCAGCTTTTGGTAGTCCGTTTGTAAACAAAAAAGTCACAAATTTTATTCTCTTTTGTACAGACAATCTCTGAACCTGGTGTCAGTTTTAAAATATGGATGATTCTGGGTAAAACTCTAACATTCCATGTGTAAATTCTTGTTGTAATGTCTTTCTTGGTAGACTTTGAGAAATACCAGTTGTCTTATAATAGTATCTTCAATGAGCTTACAATTTTCAATGTGATCCATGTCTTCTATAGTTATAAAAGTTTAATCTATGAAAAAACTCTTAATAGAAGTAATAGAAATAAAAAGTTAATATTTGTTGATGGGAGCTCGATTAAAAAGAGTTAAATAGCTTGGGGGATGCTTTCAATAGTTCAAAGAATCTCACGACAATTTAAAGTAAAATAGATTTAAAAAGGGCAAATGAGACCACGAGATAGTTTTTAAATTTTTATGAAATCAATTAGTAACAAGACCCTTCGAATTTTATTATTAGAGGAAAATCAGAAAAAATATTTTATATCCCAAATCGATAAAAGAAGAGTAGCTTTAAAATAAACTGCTCAAGTTACATTATAATAAAAGGTATTTAACCTAAATATCTTATTATCCCCATTTCTTGTTCAAGTATAAATTGTTACTAACATCCTACCTCTTAGTGCTTTATTCGTCAAAACAAAAGAAGATAAGTTTTGCTTTTTTTGTCTTTATGGTTCAACAGAATTGCATCCAACTGGATATAAATAAACATTAAAATTATTAGTCTATCGAACTAGGATCACATCAATGATGTAGACCAAAAATGATCATCCCCTCTCGGGATTCGAACCTACGCCCCCAACATTGAGAGGCTTCTTCTGTATGGATGCAAGGGCTTATTTTTTAAATGGAATGTCCAGAGGTGATTCGATTTATAGGTGTTTTAAGGAAACATTTTAATGATAGTTGGATCTTCTCCTGCTATTGAGGGAATTTGTTTATTTTTATTATGGCCCGCTTCAGAATGCAATTAATTTTTTAACATGAAGGGCGCAACTTTTAATGTGTTAAATAAAGAAATATAAAGTCCTTTTATGCCATAATTTGTGCAAAATAGCGGATTATGTCTTTAATAATCCGAAGTTTAATGCTGATCTTGTTTTTTTAATAATATATATATATATTTATAAATGTTATTATTTTTATAATTAGATTTTATTTATTTATAAATGTGAGTATATAACTTTGTGAATGTGAGTATTGATTTTTATAGGATGTTTATGTACTTTTTTATATAATTTTAATTGAAGACCACATGTCTTGAACATAGAGATATAAAGATATAGAGAGCTGATTCCCTTCAATAGCAGAGAAACAGCGTTCTTCTGCGTGCCCACTATAAACAAAGTAATTGATACTACGTCATCGTAAGCTGATCATAGAGATAGAATCATAGAGATATAAGCATAACACAATGACGTATTTCACTTCCCTCCAATAGGAGAGAAACATCGTTCGGCTATATTCTTGACACAATGACGTATTTCTCTGACAAGTCCAATAAGCTTTCTATATGCTTATTTAATAATGCAATAATAAAGGCAAAAAAAAAGTCCAATAAGCTCTCTATATCTTTATTTATCTATGGTCTTGAATAAAGTTGTGGAGCCGTACAAAAAATAGCCTCTAAGACAATGTTTATAATTCCTGTTTATGCCTTGACCATCATCATCTTCATCATTTTGTATCCATCTTGAAATATGTACGACAACAATGCAAAATAAAAGAAATAAATCCATTGAGCCCTTTTCTTCCGTCTTAGCACACACACATACACATTTTTCTCTTTTTGTCGCTCCTTGATATAAATATATATGAGTTATTTAAAAAAATGTGTATAACATAACACATATATGTACACAAAAAAACAGTCCCATACACACACATCTTGCTATAGATCTACATTTCTAAGCGCATATTTATTCGTTCCATTCATATTATATGTATACCTAAAAAAAATATTACTTTTTGCTGCCTTTGAAACATTTTCGATCTCTATTTTTTTTTCTATATGGTTCGATAGAATTGCATCCGACAGGATATATATAAGCATTATAGCATTAAAATTAGTCACCCGAACCTAGGATCTTATCAATGAGGTAGACCAAAATGACCATCCCCTCTCGGGAGTATTCGAACCTGCGCCCCCAACATTGAAAGTTGAACACGCCTTGACGCACACGGCTATCGCGCTCCCTTTTCCTTCTCTACTGTTTTTTATATACAAAGTTCTTGCATAGAGACGCCAAAGTAATTGCATAATGTTATAGTTATCCTTGTTATTATTATTTTATCATCTACAAGGAATTACTGGACATGGACCACAGACCTATATTATCACCGGATACTCAACACAGAAGAAGCCTAGAAATACTTGCCAAGAAGACTTCTTTCTATGAAGTATAGTGACTAAAAATGGCTACCCTGCTTGGAAAAAATAGTATGAGGAATAGAAAAGGGACCTCAAGTAAAAAATGTTTAGGGATGTTAAACTTTACCAATAAAAATTGAATAATTGTATATTAGTATTTAATATGAGACATATATATTTTTGTTCTGATTAAATAGTTAGATGGAGTATTAAATATTTGTTTTTAAATTTATAAATAAGATTACTAAGAAATAGGTGAGCATGAATACTAGAAATATTGATTAATTCAAATAAAACTAATATTAATCAATTGAAATCAAACAAATATCCATCAATTTAAATATAAACAGTACTCAATTTAACTGCAGCTATTTTAAATGATAAGCTTCGCCTAAAATCAGTAGCTTCCTTTAAAAATGTATTTTAAACAAAAGTGTTGCCTGGCAACAAATTCTAGTGGAAAAAAATCCTTTTACAAAAAATCCTTATGCAAAAGAGTTTCATACAAATATTCCTAGAACCAGAGTATTTACAGTTGAATGAATGCAATCTATGTTATTATTAAAGAATACCACTTTTTCATGTCCCTTCTTTAATATTGATTGAGATTTTGTGACTGACATTTTAATTAGAAAATATAATCATAAAAGAGACTATGACGTCACAGATACATTTTTTTATTAAGTGTCCATGCTACTTTTTAAATATCACATACCTGGTATTCTAAATACCTTGGTCGGACCATTCCTAGAGTCACACTTATGTTTAAAATATTTACAATTATCTTTTCTGAGGTTGGAGAGTATCTTCAATTAGCATATTTCATACCGCAATATGTAGTTTTTTTTGTAAATCATACATTTAAAAACCCAAATTAGACAACAATAAAACATACACTTTTTCTTGCTGCTTGTAGATAAAGTTTGCCCAAATTTATTACCATTATTCATTTGATCTCACGCGGATGCCACTTCAAAACTTCATAACTAATTCATTATTGCACTAATCATCCCTGAATTTGATCATCATATCAATAAGACCCCGTTAGCCTTCATTTCCCAACGAACTCATGTAATCATGCAAATTCATTCACTTTTAACTTTAAAATATATAGTGAACTAGAGGACTCAGAGAGTGCAAACCTCTGCCGATCCCCACCAAATGAATCACTTGGTTTTTTTTGTCATTTCCAACCCTCTACGCACTGTCCCTTTAACTCTACATACTGCTCCTTTATTGTTTACACTCTAGAGGTACATGGAAAGAAAAAGAAACTGACGTCATCAAAGAGGAGAGCACAGCACAGCGACATCTATTGGCAGAGTAGGCAAACTTGAAATATTTATTAGTATTGAGCTCATTTTGCATCTTAAAGAAGCACTCAGAGATGCCAAAATTTAATCACTTGTTTCTTTTGGCATTTCCAACAACTCCACAAAGTTTCATCCGAATCCGTTCTGCACTTTTTGAGTTATCCTGCTGACAAACAAACCAACCAACCAACAAACCAACGCCAGTGAAAACAATACCTCCTTCGGCGGAGATAATTATTGACCTTTACAACCAATCTTTCAAACTATCATTTGTAAGTGATTTAGTGTAATTTTAAGGCCTTATATTAAGAAAAATATTGTCTTTTAATATATCGTGTACACCTTCAACCCAAGTTCAAGCATTTATCCTTGCAGTCTGTCAGTCAGTAATCGTATGTGGCAGCTATGAGCACATTTATAACATATTTTTTTTTGGAAAGAATAAACATTTCTAGCTGATTGGCCACATATAACTTGGCTTATGAACACATATATCCTTTTTTTAAGTATATAGATATAACTACGATGTTCTACCATACTTCAACTCTTATAAGAAGAAGAAAAAACAACTTCTTCTTCTTGTACTGTATGAGGACTTAATGAGCTAAGTTATGAACATAACCGCAGTAGTTGTAGTCATATTTCTATAACTCTTGGATCAATTAAACCATGCATGTAGGAACCATTTCATTACTAACTACGTAATACATACTTCTGCAATTGCCAAACTTTTTCTTCCAAATTCTTTTTTATGCACCATGAAAATTATTTACTTTTTCTACTTAATAACTATGAACATATGAACAAAATATTGTTTCCAAATTTGTCTGTATGTTATTAAGAGAAAAACTTATATTTTTCGCGAATTAGATGAGCTTATATCTATGGTCATATATGTATATATATATATATATATATATATATATATATATATATATATATATATTACATACATATATGACCATAGATATAGCTAATCTAATTCGGGAAAATATAAGTTTTTCTCTTAATAACATACAGACAAATTCGGAATATATATATATAAAATATATATATATAGATATACAGGGTCTTGCAGGTAAATCAGCACAAGGTTCAACTTCGTCCAGATCCATAAGGAGTGCAAGTAAATCTTAGATATTGCACATGTGGGAGGTTTCGTGAATGTACTGTCGAATTGCGCCCGAAAACAAAACAAATACACTGATACGGAGATGGAGCAGACCCGGAAAGACATGGTCATCGAGTTGATGTGCGCAGGGCACCGTCCTGCAGCCATCATCAAGTTGCTCAAGTACGCCAGGAGGACGTTCTACGACATCACCAAGAAGTGGGAGGGGTCAGGGATGTCCAAAAGGAAGGAGCACAAGCCCAGGAGTGACCGGATCTGCACGCCCACATTTGTGGCTAGTCTCAAGAGGTCCATCAAGGCCAATCCGGGGACGCCTTCGTTCATCCTCGCCAGGAAGCGTGGGGTCCCCCTGTCGTCGTCCCCTGGATGGACTCTGTATATATATATATATATATATATATAGATAATAATATCTCTTATTCTTTACTTCAGGAAGCTTTTAGGATCGAGTCAGAGCAAAGCTTTCCACTAGCTGTAAAGTGCTTGTGAATGCTTTGGATGATGGTGTCCATGATGAGACTATGGACATTCACCTCAAAGTCCCTCTCAGCTGCTTTCAAGGACTCATCTTCTCCAGACATGCTTTTCTTTTTCTTCTGTCTTTTTTTTTTCACGAAGAGCTACCTCCACCTCAATCTCTTACTAGCTCACTATTACCAATTCCACGAACCGGTCTGCAGCTTCCTTCACACCACTGGAGTTCTGCACACATTTCTTAAGTCCACCCTCTGTTCCCATCACCAGACGATGTGCAATCAAGATGTCCATCCCACTGGTTTGAAGATATTTTGACAGTGGTGAGATCTGTTCAAAATCTTCAGAAAAACCTGGGCTGTCAGCTCTGTCTCAAATTTGAGGAGACACTCAATTTAGCCTTTCACTTTGGCACTAGTTGTTGCCTTCGTGGTCTGGTCTTGTTGCATAAGTAGCAGTGTCAAGACCATGTCTGCATATAGGGCCCTGTCTGGATTTCCAAAACACCCAAATACCTTTTTGAGTACAGTATCTTTTGCCCACTACTGTGTCTATTGGATACAGCCTCCTGTGACACCTGTTGGTGCTGGTTTGCTCCCACTGTCCCGTCCTTTTGTATGACTCCATAGTGATGACAGCAATGTCACTAAGAAGGTTGAAAAGTGTGGTGCTCTGAATGGCACTGCCTGTTGTGTCTGCTAATACCAGATTTAGCACCCATGTACTTGGTTAGGGGCTTCTTCTGAGAGGGGGGCCGAAAAGCCTTTGTAGGTGACTTTCAAGTTGGCTGCTCCTTATGTGGCACATTTTACACAACAAACCATGGACGTCGGAACAATTTCTGAGAGGGGGGCGGGATTTTTTTTTTGGAGGGTCGGGGAGAGACGCACACCTACAGTATCATGATTAACGAACTATAATGCAGCATCTTAATTGTTACGAAAATGAAACGAATAAATGAATGAATAAATCAGCCTTTATTAAAACACTTAACACTAGGCTATAAAAACAGCATTCGAGAATAACATTTGCGCTCCAAAGGGCTTTCACACTTTTCCAAAAGTGGACCTTCTCTCAGTTGACCTGCTGATGAATTCTTCAAGCAGGGCCGAAACATCGCATTCATCAAGAAGGTTACTATGCGCATTCATAATGGCCAAATGCGTGAGTCTTTCCTGCTTCATGGTATTGCGCAGCCAGTGTAGGTTTTCAATCTGCGCAAGGCAGAGAAAGAGTGCTCGGATGCCGCGACAATATGGGCAGGGCCAGAAGAGCTTTATGAGCTTCTCCACCTCCGACAGCATGGAGCGGGGTTGAAGCTGCAAGGTGTGCAGGATGGACACAACATCCTGAATGGTGAAAACTTCTCGACCCCTACACACGTCCCTCAGTATGTCCAGCTCAATGCAAAGCTACTCTCGTGAGAATGGTCTCAGTTCCGGGGAACCCACATCAACCCGTTTCCCTTGGGCCGCCTCAAGGACTGCCTGCTCTCGCCCTGCAGCTATGCGGAGTCCTCCTGATCAAAACGCCGCTCCACCTCTGAGCGTACCACGTCTAGAGCCTCAAACATTCCCTCTTCCCACAGCTTGATTTCTGCAATAATTAAATATAACATCAATTAATTACACCAACCAATAGTTTACATATGGTTGCTAATTTAAGCTGGGTCAAACTTTTTTTTTATTTAATTAATTGCAAGTTCATTCATTATTTTCAAATTCAGTATTTTTGGTTTCTATAAAAATGAAAAATACACAAACCGTTGTTTGTGTATTTTAATTACAGGCTCATTTCTCAAATGGCGTACGTGGATGTAAAGTATTATTGAACTTGTATCGTTTTTATTTCGTAATGTCGGGGGTTGTACAAGCCTAGAAAGAAATTCTGAATGTCGAGATTGTGATCAGCAAACTGTATATTGCATGAAAACTGTTCTTGCCTCTGAGGTCGGTGGTCCCATCAGCAGTTAAGGCCAGAAAATGGACTTTGGGATGCTTTAGCTCCGATTTTCTCTCTGAATGTCATGCGCA
>CP045900.1:368554-425231 GCA_013387185.1 Caligus rogercresseyi | reverse complement strand
AGTAAGACTTAATGATACATCATTGGCTATGCCATTAGATACTTAAGCTTTATTTCATTTAGTGTTTTCAACTAAATGAATGTTAATCTCTGCTAAAGTATAATTAGTACATTTATATCTGTTGAAAGGCCATCTAACAAATATTTATACACTCTCAGTTCCTTATCATAACAGACCAATGGGTTAACATTTCAACTTCTTCAAACAGGGGCTGTTTCACATTGTAATTATTAGGAGATATAAGCATGTTGCTAAAATATAATAGAGACTTACGAAGAGGTCGGCCTAAAAATATTTTCAACTGAAAGAAGTTCTTAGATTTTATTGAAAATAGTTTAAGGTGTTATGGGAAAAAGTATAATTTATATCTTAATTCTTAAGTATTGATTGAGCACCACACGTCATACAGCTCCAAAAGCTTAACTTTTTAAGTTTGCTGATTTTCTAGTCGACGCGATAAAGAAAATCAAGTGAGGGAGAAGTGGTACGTATCATCTACCAGTTCTTGGTCCTACATGATTGGCTGTTATTTAATGAACGAAACTCGTAGTTGAAGTCGAAAAGGAAAGTGTCTACAATTATTTTTTTGATAGCAAAATGAAAATTTCAATACTTTCCTTCAAAAAACACTCATAAGCCCTAAAGGTTTCAATCTTGTTCTTTTAAGCTGAATCCTCAAGCTATATAAGGTTAGATCAAACTAAAATATGTTTCTTTAAATCTGTAATTTATTCTGTGCTCAAAATAGTTTAAGTTCAGATGAATAAATTCCGTTGACTATCTAAGAGAAAGAAAAAAATAGGCATACTGATTCTCATCGATGAATAACCATGGGATTGACGGATGAGGATTCTTGTAGCCTTTGTGGAGAGGAACAAAAGTCTCCCATTTACTTAGTAACCAGCTATGATGCCCTTGCTGATGTAAAGAGGAACCTGTCCGAGGATCGTGAGGACGTTCGTTAAATTAAGGGGGATATATTCCATTGCATCAGGGTTCTCGTCAACACGAGCCAGTTCGTGAATGTCTTCATCGATGAACAAATATCATAATGAATTTTATAACAAGAATATGATTTAATATATAAATATATGTGTTTTATTTTTTTAGTATATATTTTTAGTATGTTAGATGAATTATTGTTGATTGTACACCATCTGTATATATATTAAATGCAATATACCTCACCTTTAGGATATATGCCTAACGGGTTGCTGAATTAAATTGCAGTTTCCGTTACCCTATGAGAAGCTTACAGTATATACTCTTAGGGGAAAAAATGAGAAAAAAACATGGAGGCATGTGAGAGAGGATATGTCACAATCCTCAATGATTGGCTACCTGTTTTAAGTGTTAAGTATCGTAGAAAGAGCACTCGCAACCAAGTTTCAATTGAAGAAAAAGCAATGGTACATCACGGCTGTAGATAATAAACTAATGATGTACATGCACATAAAAAGCTTAAAGTAATTCGTGGAATAAGTCTTCATGTACTTAAATTTAATGAATTTTAATTATATGAGTAGTATCTTTTCTCCGACAAATATAAATATTTAAAATATGAAAGACAAGACAAACCATGATGAATGTGAGGAAAAAAGATAAGAAATCATAGAATGTTAGGAGTCTATAGATCCTATTGAAGGATATGTCAGAACATAATTTAACAAAAAATATCAGTTTTAATCATCTAACAGTCTTTTCCTTTCCATATATGCATTTTTGTCAAAGGGAATCATAATTAAATTATGCAGAAACATCGATCATTATTGTTATCATTAACAAAGATAAGTCCTTGACAAAATAATATTATTATACTAATAATATGATGAATGGTGTATCATGCAAACATGGAGGCTTTATTTAACAAAATGACCATTTTGCAAAATATATGTACAGGGATGCTCAAAAGATATTAAACATTTTTTATATTTTAGCCTTGCTCCGTTAACACATTTTGGTATATTTGTTTTTAGACTTGGGAATAAACTTAATGAAATATAAACGAACATCCGAAATATAATGTAATATTCTTTGATATCATATATCGTATTAGCGTTGTCCTGATCCGATTCCGATCATTTGAATTCGAGTATCGGCCGACCCGATCACTTTATTTTGCTCCCGATTCAATTCCGATCACTTCTGATCATTTTTCCCGATCAGATATATTTTGGCAATGCTTTAAGAAAAAAGGACTAAAACTAAATTAAAATGTCCCAAGTTCCTTTTTCTATTTCTGTATTTTTTGTTACTCCTTTATTGTTTAGAATATATATACAATTATATAAAATATAACATATAAGTAAAATAAACATTATAGTTTATAATAAAAAAATCTAAGCAAGAGGTATATGAATCCCAAATATCATAAGGGCAGGCCCGGCAGCAGGCCCAGGCTTTTGGGGGGCCCTACAGTTGCTATGGGGGGCACAGTTGGCACATTCATAAAAAAATCGGGCCTACGTCACTCAGTAAGTGGGCGGGCCTGGCCCCCCTCAGGCCCACCCATCCCGACGGGCCTACATAAGGGTAACTATTTAAGATATTTCACGATTTTTTCATAATTTTGAAATATTATTTTTATTTTGAAGGATAAAATTTGATGACTTTCTCCGCAAGAACCCATGAATCCTCTGTGTCGGGGGGGATCTTGAGAGTGAGGGCGGTGTATTGGGCGGTAGCAGAGAGCATCACAGACCGAATAATAGACGGTTTTATAATTTCTTTTTTGTCAAACAACCGCTATGTAAGCTTTGGAGTTGACAGAGCAAATTCTATTGCCTGACTTCTAGGGGAATTGTATCCTTTTTTCTTTAAGAGACCGAACAGGATCTTTGCTTTGGTATTTTTGTTGCCGTGGTCAATATATATATATAATATATATATATATATATATATATATATATATATATATATATATATATATATATATATATATATAGTTAGTTCTACTCTGTATACATCTATGTAGTATACACAAAAGAGACTTCTTCTTATGGTGTTATTATAACATTAGTTAATGCAGATGAAATACTCTGTGCAATCTATTCACTTGAGCACTATTTCTTTTTTTACATGAGCTTAGGCACCCATGATGCACCTCGAAAGTGAATAGAATTGCCCAGCCTTTTCTTTTGCTCCATATTCTATCCCCCATTCATTCATGGTAAATGCCCAAAAAGGATTTACTTCAATTTGAAACGAGGAAATAATGGAAAGTCTATGAAGTTGGTCAATAATGCATTTATCAATGATGAAAAGCTGCAAAAGATGTTTTACTGCAGGGATCTATTTTATGTTGCTCAAAAGAGAGGAATACTTCATTAAGATGATTTGATCACATCCGATTCTCAACAGCATTAGTATTGCAGTCTATTCAATGAGCCTTTGCAAGAGTCTCAGAGGTTTTTGAGGAAAAGTTGTTGTTGCATGTGTTTGATCTATTTTTCTTTTCATAATACTCATAATTGACCTTAGCCTCAATTATTATTGGGGTTAATTGCTCAAAGAAGGGAGGAAATGTGAGTGTAGAATTGCATAATATCTCACCGCAAAACTCTGGGAGTGCGATAGCCATGTATGTTAAGGCATGTTCGATTCTCAATGTTGGGGGACCAGGTTATAATCCCGATGGTCATTATTGGTCTAGTTATTGATAAAATCTTAGGTTCGACAGACTAATTTACATGCTATAATACTTATTCATATCCTGTCGGATACTGCAATTCTATCGAACCATATAGGCAAAAAAAACCTCTGGATAACATATTTTGTACATACAAAAAATATATTTGTATTTTTTATTAATGTAAAGTAAACTGCTACATTTTTTGATCATTGAAATATTGTGCAAGGTCATGAAAATCATAATTTTGAAAGTAAAAAAATAATATTTTTCTTGAGTTTCTCAAATAGGTCCTTAACTTAACACACCGGCTGATACCGGATTAAGTTCCGGTGAAGTGGGGCTGATCTAGGAGCTAAACAAACAAACTTAACAACAAAAAGTTGGTACATTTTATTTTGTCTTAAGTTATGTTATTGATTCAAAAAATACATCAACGAGTAATTTACGATTATAAAGTAGAGTAATTTTATATAAATAAAATATATAACGTGTCAACGTTGGCCGCTATATATATTTCTGGTCTAGTCAACTCTACAGTGTGCCTAAGAAAAATGCAACCTCATCTTTGAAGTACTCTTAACCGATTAGTTTTTGGGTGAAAGGTTTCGAATTTTTTTATATACAGAGGTACAGCATTTTGACTTCGAATGGCATATTTTTTTCTACGTTGAAAAACAATAGAGATCGAAGCCAAAAAAGGCATAGGATTGTCGATCTTCTCCGCGCTCAATTGAGTAACGAAGAAATTGTCAACTTTGTTGACTATTAACGAACATATTGCAGAAATACCGAATGCATGAAAATTGAGAAGCTTAATTTGTTAATAAATTTGTCAAAAAGAGGTTTTATGTCCCTTCAATGTGCATACCTAGTTGTTGAGCGTTTTATATCATATCATATTCCCAAAGAGCTTTGATACTGTCTTCCTCTTTTCATTTGCCTTTAATGTTATTCTCCTCATATATCTATCTCTCCATTTTTATGAATGAAGAGTTTCTATGAACTATGATATGTTGATACATCACGAATGGAATAAAAGCATCAGGAATGTAAACACTTGACATACTTAAGTAGTCCCTCTGGACTTTTCACTCCTTGACAAGAATTTTATATATTACCAGTATGTATATTCCTTAAATCTTTATTCCTCTCACGTTACCATAAAAACCAGCCTGCTCCAAATTAAAAGTGAATACTAAGGCGTTCCCTTTAATGAAATTTACCCCTACATACATACTTATTTAAAGGGATCACAATGTTTATTTATGTATATTTACGACTTAGGATATGCTTATTGAATATATTTTTCTTTTATGCTTTATAATATTTAAAAAGGACCGTGAAAAATAAACTAGTTGGACTTTTACTAATATTTATAAAGTATGTATATTGTAAATAAACTAATCACCTCTGCAAATATTGTGCTTGATATGAGAATAAAACAGTAGTTTAAGGTGTAAATGTTTGAATTTGACATTGTTGAAGGTGCTGACTCCGCATTTAAAATTAGAAAAAAAATGGCGAACTTGGTTGTAATTTGTGGTTTAAAAATATATTTTAAACCTTGCCAATCATTCATTTTTCTCTATAACGATGCTATAAAAAACACACCATTTTATCTTCAAATACATAGTGAAAAATCCATTAGTCCAATTCTTATATCCTCAAGAATTATAAATTGCTGAAGACTGCAAATGAGCATTTATAGCCTTATAGCTAATCTATTTTAAAAAATTCGGTCAAAAATATTGAATTCGGTTATCTGCAAAATATCATACAGTGTAAAAATAAAATACATTAACATATATATAGGAAACAGAGTAAAACTATTCAGGGCAGTTACGAAAATACATAAATGAACAAAATTTAAATTTTAGAGTTGTAAACTCTAAAATTATCTTTTAATTGTGCATAAAGTCTTTCAAACCTTATATAAAACATTAGTGCTCACATAGGTTCTTTATAATCACATCAAAAGTTGATTGATGTGCAGAACGGAAATAGTTGGGAGACTTTCACCTTTTGTACATCTCTTTCATGTTCTAAGGACTCAGGGTACATATTATTAATATTATTATTTGTGCCTATATGGTTAGACAGAATTGTATCCGACTGGATATAAAAAGCATTACAGCATTAAATTAGTCTATCGAACCTCGGATCTTATCAATGAGGTAGACCAAAAATAACCATCCCCTCTCGACATTCGAACCTGCTTATTTTCTTTTTACTAAAAGGGGAAAATAGCGAAAGAACAAGAGGGAGTTAGAGAGATAGAAGGAGGGATACACATTAAGAGAGGGATAGAGAGAAGAGTGAATTAACCTCTTTCCGTCCTGAAGAGTCCCGGAGCAATCAAAAAATGATTTGATGTTTTTTTTAAATAGAGTTGTATATAAATCTTGTCTGATATGTCTATAAAATCGATAGGAAAATATAATAATAAATGAAAAATAGATTAAAAGACACCTTCGATTATAATTATTCAGATTTATAAAAGATGAATTCAGCAAGTTGCAGAGACTTGGCCTCATGAGTATCACTGGGGCCATGAGGTCCACTCCCACGGCTACTATGGAGATACTCTGCAGGCTTATGCCACTTCATCGTTATGTTATGGAACGTGCATGCATAATGAGACTTCGGACAAGGAAGGAAAATCCACTCAAATGGTTCGACCATTTGCGTAGAGGTCACCTACAATATCTAGATAGATATATACGTCGAAATGATGTCGTCCCAACTCCCCTCCTTGCGTACCTTTTTGGTCTGGCACTGTGAGATATGCAGTGCAAAAAATATGGTGCATCAAGGAATTTGATCTGGTTGGCTATATCGACGGCTTAAGAATAAATAATCAGACAGGTGCTCGCTGGGCTTTGATGAAGGGTGACACTGTGCTCGACCAAGGAACCTCGATGAAACAAACACTGTTTTCCAAGCTGAAGTGGAGGCTATTAAGAACCTTTCTAATCATCTTCATGGAAATAATTTAGGAGAGAAGAAGGTATTAATCCTCTCTGACTGCCTTAAAGAGCTCAGCATGTTCTATAACGATTGGATGGATAAGAAGACACAGCGACCACACTGAAAATGAATTCGCGGACGCACTGGCCAAAGACGCAGCCAGGAGAGGCACACCTGTCTCTGTACTGGTATCGCTATGTCAAACCAAGAATGCCCTTCGACAAGCGTCTTTGAGGAGATGGAGAACCAAGTGGCTGGAGATGAGCTCTTGGCGACAGCCGAAACTGTTCATCCCTAACCCGTATTTGGGAAATATAATCTTCAAATTCGAAAGAGCTCAAATTTATGTCATTATTCGCATGATTAGCGGGCACATCGGACTCAACAGGCATCTTTTCAAGTTGGGAAAGGCCATAGGCCCAACTTGTAGACTACGTAAAGAGGATGACGAAACTCCACATCACCTCATCTTCGACTGCCCAGTAACAATGAGAAGAATGATGTCTCTCAAGGGAGAGATTAAAGATAGGAAGTTATCCTTGGAGGAATATATTTTTAAAGTATATAGATGTTTATGTGTTTTTAAACATATTTTTAATAATAAAGATCGTAGCTCCTAGATAGATTCACTACCGGCTGATGCCGAATTAAGTTCCGGTGAGGTGGGTCCAATCTAGGAGCTAAACAAACAAAGAATTATTCTTTAAAATAAATTAGATATACATATAAAAAATAAAGTCAAACTCTGCGAGACGTATGAATGTAGGAAGTACTGAAAATATATGCTTGTAAAGAGTGATTAAAGGAGAAGAACATGTAAACAATGAGTAAACAAGTAATTTTTTTATTCAACAGTTCATGATACAATATTTTTAGAAAACGATATACGAAATAGATGCTAATAAGTAAAAAAATAAAACATATACACATTATAGTTCACAATTTTAGCATCTTACATGAACATACTCATTAGCTTCTCCAAAAGTAATAATTAAACTATTAAAACATAAACACTAAAAACGAAGCTTTAAAGATTTTTTTAAATTTCTATAAAAGTTATTTTAAGGCATCTTTTAAGACTATGGAACGGGAGGGGACATATTTGACCGAATCGCCAGCTAGCATCCATGATTTTCAAGTGATTTTTTTGTGTTTCGGGGATATAGGTTTGGAGGCACGCTCTACCTAATCTTGGGCACCAAATAGGAGGAGGATGTTTTATCGTTTATATAATTAGAGCAAGGAGTACTAGAAACTACATGGTAGGGTGACTTTTTAACCTGAGTAAGTATTTCCTATTCAGTAGTTACTTATTCTTCAGTGAAATGTGGTGTATTGCAACATCAATAATTTTCTCAAACTTGATCTCAAAGAAGAATAAATTGACTTATGTTAGTTGATGTTTTACATTGAATATTTTTATTTTAGTAGAATAAAAAGCATCATAACATAAAAAATGTAATATATACATTACAAAGATACAAATGTATTCTCTCAGTATTCTCTTGACTTATCAAAATAAACATTGACCTCAGAAATACATAATCTTTGTCACAACTGATTAAAGGGTCAATAGATTAATGTATTTCAAACGTGTACCTAGCCAATATATTACTCGGATATTTAATAAAAAAGTTATTTATATCACCAAGTTGATTAAATTACCCTTAGAGAGCTCTCGTGAATGATGATTTGAATTCTATATATAAATCAATAAGGGCTAGTTCAATATTGAACGCAATTTATTGATATGAACGTTCAATTCATATAATTCGTAAGGCTTTTTTAACGCTTATTTCAAATTTAATATAAAACCAATTTAATGTTTAAAGGGTGTGCGATAGCCATGTGTGTTAAGGCGTGTTCAACTCTAAATTTTGGGGGCGCAGTTTCAAATCCCGAGAGGGGATGGTCATTTTTGGTCTACCTCATTGTCAAACCAATTAGGCAACAAAAAATGTTTATTACACCATGCTTTAAAATCAGTGTAAATAGTTATTTTAACTACTCAAAGCGCCAATATATATATATATATTTTTTTTTTCCATGGTCAAAATAATTTTATTCTGTTACTGCAAAAAAGAATACAGTGTACAAAAATACACTAAAAACATACAGAAACAATAAGAAATAAAATCAAATCTGGACAGTTACGTAATAAAAACATCAATGAACATTATAGTTCAAAATTACCGACCAGATAAAAACCATATATATAAAACAACAGTTGATAAAACTAATTTGTATTCAATACAAAACGGCGATGCATTCTTAAAATCCTTCTGATGTCGTTCCAATAGAATTTTGAACTGTTCGGATAAAATTTAATGAGGTCTCCAGCCCATTTCCATGTTGACGCTCCCAAATCAGGAATTTCGACCTCAAAAGCAGAGTGGCGGGCGGCAGCACCAATGAGGATAGGTCTTAGATCTTTTTCTAAAATGTACTTGTTAGTAGTAAGTTTTTGTGCAATTAAAGATTTGACATTTTGTATTGCAGATTCAATTGCTTTGTGACTGGGGGAGATTTCTTTTTAAGATTAAAGACACCAAAAAGAACATAGGCTTTAAAATATTTGAGGAATCGTCTTCATTTTCACAAACGTTAAACTTTACGAATAGCTTAAACACCTTTAGGATTGGACAGTCTACGAATGCATGGAAGATATTGTTTAATAAAAACCCACAGTTCATGCAAGGAAGCTGAAATTTGAGGATTTGTCCTGAAATTTGTAATTGTGCAGTAAATTTTGCACCATCGGCAATACTACCCGTAGATTTCAGAATTATTCTCTTCCAGGACAAACAGAGGCCCAACAAACTTTGAAATCTTTCAGATATTGAAATCGCTCCATCATATCTAGGTCTCTGAAGTGCAAATTTTAATTATTTTTTTTGATATTTTGCTGCAGATTTTCTCCATTGAAATGAAGTCCCGCATGTTCCTGTCATGAAGCAATTTTATTTGGATAAAAAAAACATTTTGACTGTTTATTTGATCAAATTTGCAGCTTACATGTCTATTAAGCAATGACAACAAGAAAAAAGGCGGGAAATTTAAATAAGTACAGTGCTTACCAATATGAGAGTCTCATTTTTAGTGAATCGAGCTGTAGTTCAATGCTAGTTTTTGCTATCTAAACACTTAAAAAGATAGTCATGATAAATGACCCTTTATCCAATATGGGAGAAACGTCATAACTATCATTTGTGAATTCAATTAAATGAATAGACATAAGCCTTGCATTCCGCTAATCACACGTTATTTGTTATGTATAAAGTGTCATATCGCTTCTTTCCTTTTTGTAGTAGTTTTTGAAAGCAATAAAAAGATTAAAGGGAGCCAAAGGCAAAATACACATTCTTGTTCAATTTACTGATAAAATTTGTGTTGTATTTTGTGTACATGGCAGATGCTATAATATATATATAAATTGTTTTTTATGCAAATATTAATAAAGATCTATCTTCTTGCCCTCTTTCTTAATTAAATTTGTTCATCTTATGGGATGTGAAACTCATAAAAAAGTTATTTAAATTATTCATATGCATGAATTTAAATATATATATATATATATTAAGATATTAATAGTTACAAAGTTGATTGGTTTAAGGAAGGAGAAATAAAAATAAGAGCATAGTTAACTTTATTTATGAGATTATGCAATAGTTAGCATTAAAGTTTTGCATAATTTCTTAGAATTTGCTCCGTAATTAGTTACACTCGTTTATATGGAGGAAAAATGCACTTTGGGATTGGGGATTAATTGATCCAGGGTACAGTCACATATAAATATTCACTTAAATTATTGTTAATGTTGACACTTAATGCTTTCAGAGTCATCAAATTATATAAATTAGAAGATTATTATGCAGCATTGAAACATCACTTTCAGCTCAAAACAATGATTAGCTAGTGGAAAAGTAAAGCTTGGTGATATAAATAAGTTTGTTTAATAAAATATCAGAATAATATATGTATGTATATATATATAAGTGACGACGTTTTTTTAAATAATTTCCAAAAGAAAGTGACGACTTTTTTATAAAAGAATACCAAATAAAAAGTGACGACGTTTTTTTAAGAAAAAAAAGTTTCAAATAAAATTCTGGAATAAATGATGCCTTTTTTTAGAAAATAATTTCCTTAAAAAGTCTCGGCCCAGTGATTTTTTAGACACCGCACAGGGGCTCACAGGGACCAAAAAAGCGAAAAAACTAATTAACTTACAGATAAGGCTGTATAAGATGTCTGAATAGGTTTTTTTGGCCTGGTAAATCGATTTCTGGGGTAAAAAAGATGTCAGGTCACTCTGACTGGACCAAAGTGGCTCACAGGGACCCAAAAGCGAAAAAGTAATTAATTTATAGATGAGCTGTATGAAGCTAAATATTTATGTTACCTCGTATAAAAAGTCACTCTGACCGGCCTATTACTAGCTGGTGATAGTTTTGTGTATATCAACTTATATATGTGTTTGTTATACATTTATTAATGGCACACTCTGACTATAATATAATCTTTCTATATCTATCAAGGTACACATAAAACTTTATTATTTTCAAACAATCTTAAACAATATATCAAAAGAACACATTAAAAAAAACTTATTATTTTAAACAATCTTAAACAAAATATCAAAAGAACACATTAAAAAGAACTTTAATACTTTAAGCAATAATCAGTGAGCCTTCAACTTCCTTGGATAGATTTTGTAATCTAGGCTTTTGAGGAAACAAGAGGACAGACTTCACAAGCAACCAATTATATTGGATTTTCATTACATTCATTCTTGAAACTTTCGCTGTGTGGTTAAGCCTTGCTTTACGAATCTCTTTGTTCGTTGCTTCTTGGGCTCTCTCACTATACTCTAAATGGGAGCTCCAAGTGAACAGCAAATCTGCTCCATGTTGAAGCATCTTGTGTCCAAAAAGACACACAAATGATATTTCTTTGTTCTTCAATTATTTTGTAAAAATTGGAATATACCATATGCATACCTTATTAAATGAATAATTCGATGTAATTTTCTGTTGAAGAGGGAGAAAACAGTAGCATGCACATGCAGTTTTGAAAAGAAGACATCCAATATTCAAGAATATTACTGCAGTTAATCGGTACAGGCGTGCAGAAAAGACAAGATTATTTTTAATGCTGGAGCAGCTTTGAGCAGCTGAATGATTAAATATCTTTTATAATTATATATGTTATTCCATTCCTAGCCTTACTTTGATGGAATGTAGTTGAGTTCTTAGATATACCTTTTTTTGTACAAAAATAATAATTTTTCATGTGAAATTTGATCGATTTCTAAATGTGGAAATTTGTCAATTTAATTATATAAATATTTTCAAAATCATATCTTCAGGTCAGTCTTCTAAGTAATATGTATAGTTATTGTTACTGTTGTCAGTTTTGGATCTAAAATAGATCTCATATGGATAAGATGTTTTTAATACATTTTAAACTTCAGGCTTACTTAATTTCCGGCAACATGCACCCGTTACAGTTATGGGTATTTTTATAGTCAAAAGTAGACTTATTTCTAATGAATTATGTTTTTTCTTGTTAGTACATAATATAACAAAAGTATACTGTTAAGATCACACCTATCGGAGCAAGAAAAAAATGCCTTTTTTTCGCTTTTTTAGTCCCTGTGAGCCACTGTGCACCGGGCCGGGACACTATAAAACAGCCGGGACCCGGGTCCGTACCCGGTCGTTTCCTGAAATATATATATATACCTATATCTATATATATTATATATATATATATATATATATATATATATATATATATATATATATATATATATATATATATATATATATATATATATATATTTATATATATATATATATATATATATATATATATATATATATATATATATATATATATATATATATATATATATATATATATATATATATATATATATCAGATAAATGAATTTAGAGCTCCAGTTTTATACTGATGTGCACTTTTTTCCTGAGTAGTGAAATGTTACCTGTTCATTTATCTGATAATAGCCCCTACGTTTTGAACATTGGAGGGCACTTTTACCGTTCAAATCTCACTGTTATTACGTTGTACGCATAATGGAGAAGTATAATTTTGACTATAGCTTGAAGAATATACCTATTTGTACACAAAAGAATATGAAATTTTGTTTGTATCTCGTTTGTCACAGTTCATTGGAACTTCGCTGGAGGGCTTGACATATCTTGTGTCCTCACGATGTAAATCAAAAAAATCAAGAAAAGGAATATTATGGCTTCAAAATTCATTTGGAACTTCCGCTGGAGGCTTGGCATATCTTGTGTCCTCACGATGTAAATCAAAAAATCAAGAAAAGGAATATTATGGCTTCAAAATTCATTTGGAACTTCCGCTGGAGGGCTTGGCATATCTTGTGTCCTCACGATGTAATCAAAAAATCAAGAAAAGGAATATTATGGCTTCAAAATTCATTTGGAACTTCCGCTGGAGGGCTTGGCATATCTTGTGTCCTCACGATGTAACAAAAAAATCAAGAAAAGGAATATTATGGCTTCAAAAGTAAAAGGACTCCTCCATCACTTTCGTCAAAAATTATGGGGAACATTGGGAATCGTTAATTTTTTTTAAATCTAAATTGTATAACTTAGTTCAAAGTTTACGCTTCAAAAATTGTTTCTTTTGTTTCTTGTTTCTTTCATTTCTTTTGTTTTGTTTCTTTGTTATTGTTTATTATTTTCATTTTTTTCATTTATTTCTTTAATTTATTGTCAAAGTATTACTCCATTATATATTTGTATTTGAACCTGAAGATTGGTTAAATATAACCATGAAACACAGTGTTGTGAAAAATACTTTGTCAACGTGATTTCTTATATAGTTTATATATATATATATATATATATGTATATATATCGGCAAGATACCCGTTTAAATACATCCATATATTGACCCTTTCATCAGATGTGACAATGCTAACATTTTTCTGAAGTCAATGTTTATTTGATCAGTCAAGAGAATACTGAGTGCAGGGGGCGCCACATTCGTACAGTATTTGTTATTCTCTCCTAGTTTTGAAGGGACCAAGAAGGGGAAGTTAAGGAGATGTGAGACTCTATATAATTTTATATGATTTAGGGAGTGCAATGACGTCACGAGGTACTTGTAAACGTGATAAAATGTTGTTGTTTATTTTGTTTTAGATATCGTTTAGTGTACAAAAAAATGTATTCCAGCAAGAAAAACCAAACTTGAAATGGATAAGTAAATAATTAGTTTTAGATAATTATTCCATTATATGATTAATGAAATGTTGCTTTTTCCTAACAGTGATGTAAGACATGTGTTTGTATTCAGCAAAGGATTCAATTTACGATATTCAATGATAAATAAACATAAAAAGTAGAAAAAGTGATTGTGGACTTGTACATGGGCGTGTTTACAGATTTGCCGATTCTATATTTACTATTTTACGAAAATGATAGCTAATGCTTCAAGATAAAATACATTAAAAGTATTAAAAAACTTTCCTTTACACAGAAAGAAAAGTAGGCTTAAATATTTAAAGATACTCCTAAAGGACTTTTAGCATAGTATAATTTTACTTTGTATCTTCTAAAGGAGAGACTCAAAGGATATTTTAATTAATGGTTATTTTTTAAAGCAAGCAAACAAGGTCTAGCCATTCGTTATCATTTTTATGCTGTTAGAGAAGTTATTTATATTTTTAAAAGTTCTAAGAAAGAAACACAAAAAATAAAGTTTAAAAAAAGAATTCTATTAGTATTTAAAAGTGCAAAATAAACAGAAGAGGAAAAAAAACATACATTCATGAAAGATAAAGCTACTTCGCTCTGATTCATTCCGTTGCTGTTTATAATTCAAAGTATTTGTCTGTGATGAATCATGAAAATGTATTTTTTTTTGTTTTTTTCAATTTTTTTTGGTTGTTGTGTTTATATATATATCTAATTGGCAAAACACATTCCAAGTTTTTTTTTGCAAAATGGAGTGGGATGAAAATTCATTTCTAAAATTCTAATAATACTATATTCGTCCTAAAAGCGATATAGGAGTCCTTTCCAAATAAAAAATACCTGTTCCACAATTTGTTTTCGTAGCCTTTATCTATAGGAAAATTTAATAAAAGTATATGCTCTAGACTGATGGACATTTAAGAAATATAAAGTCTTGTGAAATTATCGTGTTAAACATACAAATAATCCAAATGTTATTTTGGAAAAATTGCAATACATAATATAATTAATCTTAGGTTAAGCACGGGACTTATTTCATTTCTCGCCTTTTTTTTCTTGCTGTCATTGCTTGATAGACATGTAAGTTGCAAATTTGATCAAAATAAACAGTCGAAGAGGGGTTTGATCCTAGTAAAATGGCTTCATAAAAGGAAAATACGTAACTTGATTTCATGGCGGAAAAGTGCAGCCAAAATTTAAAAAAATATTGGTTCTTTGAGTAAGGTAACGGTCAATTGATTACAAGAACTATTCACCTCGATTTCTAAGCATAGTTTAAAAAACATTAAAATGGTCCAATTTTGAAATAAGCTTTGGGATTTCAGCTTTTCTAAAAATATCCCACGTTAACTAATGATTCTTATATATTATTGATTTATATATAGAATACCAATCACCATATACGAGAGCTGTCTCTAAGGTAAATTTAATCAACTATTTTTAAACAAAGTTTGCATAATGAATTAGGTGCTCATGAATTTATCCTCAAATAAATAATTTCAATTAACTTTTATTATTTTAAATGATGAAATACAATTATAACTAAATATATAAAGCACCTTAGAGACCTTTTTTGGCTTAAAATAGTATATGTTTTTTAATTGGATAAAAAATTAAATAAAGTGAAACAATTTGCACGACGTTAAACTCTTTCTCATAATAATTAAACTGGTAAAGATAGGCTAATAAGATATTATACACGTGGTTTTAATGGCAATGTTAGCTTATATGAATCCAAACGACAAATGAACACTATATATATATATATATGCAATTTGTGGACTGGACTTGAACTCTATTGGAAGTTTGTAAATATTAAACCTTTGTATTCATATACTACATTTATTAAATATTTGTCTTTGATGCTTTTCGGAATTGGGAAGAGAGTGTCTTTTTTCCTACAGATAACGAAATGACCTTAAAGGATTTTGAGATATGATTACTTTTGGTTGCTCAAAACGCAAATTCCATTAAAAATAATTCGAACATTTTTCAAGATATATATCTAGGAAGTAATATAATGTGAGTATAGATCGTGATGAGTAGAAACATAAACAATAAGCGAAATCTATTACGATAGTAATTTTGAATTATAGACAGTAATTTTGAATTATAATGCTCATTTATGTTTTGTTTTTAACGTAACTGTCTTCAGATTGTGTTTTTTTATCTCCTACTTTCTAGTGTATTGTTATTTTTTTACACTGTATGGATTTGTTGCTATAAATAAACATCTTAACTAAAAAAACTATTACCATCACAAACAAATAGGCAAAAAAATCATTCACTTTCATTTACAATAGTTTAATCATGTTTTTCTAATTAAAAAAATAACTTTTAGTGCTAATATTTTACCTCTATAGAAATATACTTCATAAATTTTATCAAACATTATAATGGGTGATTGGATAACTATTGAACCAGTAATTTTGTACTAGAATGGTGGCGTTTTTATCCAACATTTCATATTGATTATTTACAATCTATACATTTTTGTTTAATATATAACTTACACCGTATTTCATTTTACCATAACACAATAAAATTGTGTTCAACATAAAACACTCAGCGATAGTTATTTTTTTATCGCTTATTTTGTCTCACGTGGAAACTACAGGTTTTTAAATATGTTGTCGTATATCGTTTTACATGTGATCCATATTTAATGCAAGCTTCTTTTATTCCATCATGACTCATATTTTTTTCTCTCTTCTTTTTATGTTTTTAATTAAGGAGAGAAAAAAAGTTATCTACATACAATTTACGGCATACATATTAAGTAATAAATGAGTTTGTTCATAAATATTACTTGATTGCCCATAAAGATAAAGACCATTGCCGAACAATATTTTTGACTCACAAATCAACAAAGACCCAGGGGATATATATATATATTTATATTTTATGTACTAGATTTATAATATACTTTCAGTGAGTCTGGCCATGAAAAAAAGAGGATGCACTTTCATCAAGACTTATCATTTTCCCCTCACTAATTGAGAGTCCTTCTATAAATGTTTCTCCGTTCAAATGTTTATTTTGAGAATTCCTCGAATCTCTAGGTCAGGAGTCGGCAACCCGCGGCTCTAAAGCCTCATGCGGCTCTTTAGAGCTGCCTTTTGGCTCCCAGGAGCTTTTCCAAAAACGTTAGAAAATGGGGAAAAGATGGGATAGGAAATATATAGGACCAAAATGTGCATCGTATGAAGTTTATATAAGGAATTAATTTTTTGGCTGCTCCAGATACATTTTTTAATTTTTTTTGGGTCCGTTATGGCTCTTTCAACATTTTGGGATGGTGATTCCAGGTTTAACAAAACGAAGAAAAAAAAATATATTTAATAAATATAGCTATTTCGTTGCTACTAATCAAGGATGTATAATTTCTAAATGTAGTATGAAAACAGATCAATATCGGTGAGATCAAACTGTTGTGCATAAGGACGTAATAGGATTTAGTGCACTTTTAAAGATAAAGACCCAATTTTTATAAAGTGGCTGATTTATAAGAAAGATGGACAAGAAGAAAAATAATGGGAGGTAAATATTTATTCAGTTGTGTTTTTCAAATATGTGATGCCAGAAATCGTTATTATTCGACTCAAGAAGCACATCATTTTTAATCTTTTTTCGCTCCATTATATAATTGAAACAACGATCAATTTACTTCTCCATGCAACAAACAATGTTACTTATGTAACTAAAGAGAAGCAGTACACAAACGTAAAGTGCCGTATTAGTCTCTAGCTACGAATTCAGCATTTTGGGCTCTACTCTACTAAGTTGTTATTCATAATTTAATATATGAAACAACGATCAATTTACTTCACCATGCAACAACAATGTATTATGTAACTAAAGAGAAGCAGTACACAAACGTAAAGTGCCATATTAGTCTCTAGCTACGAATTCAGCAATTTGGGCTCTACTCTACTAAGTTTTTATTCATAATTTAATATAGATGAAAAAAAAAACACTCTTCCTTCATGACTTTAAGTTATACTAATGCAGAATATTAAGAAAATATTCTTAATTACTGATTGAGTCTCATGTCTTAAAAGGACATGTTTCTCTAGAAATAGTAATCAGCATGCTGAATATATAACGATGTACGTAATTTGCAATGCAATTAATTTATACCAATGATCCTCATGTCCCATTGGCGCTTAGTTTGAAGTTGCACAATGCCTTGGTTGTGATCATTGGAACAGCCCACGGGCTCATCGGCGGTCGATTTGAAACACCCAAATGACATTATTGGGATCGACATAACCCGAGGATCCATGGCTGTGGGGCTTGAAACCTCAAATTGCTATAAGTATTGAACGTGACGGATCCTACAATTTGTGTTTCATGCTTCAATTATCAGTATGAATGAAATTGAAACCCCAATATCAAAGGCCCTGCAAAGCTATATCAAGCATATTGTGAGTTGCGGGCTAAATTCCTTCACCCCAGCAAGCATATTGGCATGACTGAATTTTTAATAATGCACTAAATTATCAATCTCCAACTCTTCCAGTAGGTATTTAGCTTCTTATTAATATCTGCACTTGTGACGTCACAGAACATTAAGTTTGTAATATTTATTGATTATAGTTGTAGTTGTTTATAGTCACCCTACTGAATACTTTATAGCTTGACTTCTTAGTATTATTTGTTTTATTATGACTTTTTAAATAATCATAAGCCCATTGTCTCCCCCCCCCCTCCCCTTGTATTAGGTCCAATCTGCTTGTACCTAGTAATGAAATAGATACACTTCTGTAATCTCTGTCTTCCCTTACCTCGATACTCCTCGTTCCTTTCCGTGCAACTCCTTAGCGAAAACAAAATATTAATACTAACATTATCAATTAACATCTTAAGCATCCTAATGTCAAATAAATATATTTATGAAAATGTATTGAGGATTCTTTATTCCTTTAAATACTATTTTCTATTTGTTATATTTAATTAACTCACATATCCAACAACTTCTGATATACTTATGAGTTGTGTTGATTCTTTACTATCCCTTCGCATCTCCTTTCCTTAGTTTCAATATTTCGAACTCTACTATATATTTAAAAGTATGCATATACATCTATGCGTTAAAAAATAACATCCTCAAAGTTGTTTATTCGTCATTTTATAAAACTTTTGGAGCGACTCCCTTTTATGACATTTACAAACATATAAACAGGCTTGAATATTGTTCAAACTTATATATGTATATATATATATATATAACCAGGGGAAGAGGAAAACAACAACTTGTACAAAATGTTTATATTTAATTTATTCAATATGCTTAAAAAATACAAAAATCATCAAACTCTGTGCATCAAAAACAAGATGTAGTGCATATTAAATACTTAGCATAATTCTCATACGCATATGGTTATGGCAAGCCAGACTGCTCGCATGATGAATTTAATTGGATGTTTTGATACATTTCTACCATTTTGTCTTTCTCCATGTAGTTAGGCCGTGATAATGCTTTCTGAAATGTCTTAATATCCTAATTCTGTGATGGAAAGCAACTAAATTTGCTTATTCTTCCATACAAATTCATGGCTTTGAACTTTATCGTCCAACGATGCGAAAAAACCAACATCCAGAAGAACAGTGGATTTAGTTTTTGATTAGTTTTAATTTTCTAATGTATTATAATTTACCCTCCTTTTTATGGCTCGCTTTTATCGTGTATATCTACAAATAGTGCTAGGAAATTGCCTACAGAGACACATGGAAATTCGCTGCAGAAAAACAAAATGAGATGCATCATGGTTGAAAAACCATTGCAAGACCTTCCAGCATTGAGCTAGTAACCGATTACAACTGCAGCATATTGGGGCTTCAAGCACACAGCCCACGGGCCCTTGCATTCTGCCGATCACACTAATAGCATATTGGGGGTTTAACCCCACAGGCAATGTGCCCTGGGGTTCCGCCGAATACACTTAATGTTCTTAGAAACAGAAAATCCTCAATGTTGCTAACATTTCAAACATTTGAAAAATAAGAACAGCCCTAATATATACAAAAATATTTAATTTCTCTATATAAATTACAGGACATAAAATTTCCCGAACAAAATTTTGATATTGCACAGTTGAATTTTCCATCAACTCAAATCTTATTTTGATCTTAATATGTGTGTTCTTAAAAATACACCTGAGGAAAAAAGAAAAAGGAGAGGAAAACGCGTTTTTCTCATTCCTGCAATTTTTACTTAATAAGCAATGAAACACATAGATATTATTCCTCCAAATTTTACCTTTTATCAACAACTGACAAAATAAAATAACAACAACAAACTATGAAAGAGGAATTATATTTTCATATAATCCCTTTGCATAATGACAAAAAGCTACAGAAGATATACTCAAATAACAAATGAAAATACCTAGCTTTCAGATTCAACTCGTTTTTTTGGAATATATATAGCGCTTTTCCGGGAAAGTCCATTTCGACCTAATATTTGCTTGCCACCCTCAAACTTATCAAACGAAAAGATGATTAATATATAACTAAGTGTATAGTAAATATGAAGAAAAAAGTATATTTATTAGTAAATACTTTCTCCAGGAAAAACCAACCACGCGAAAATGTTTCTTAGCACTTTAAATTCCTCCACATAAAGTTTTGTCCAAAACTTACCCACATTATTACAAGAAATTGTAGAAGATCCTTCATCCAAATAAAATAGGCATATTAAAACAACTTTTCCAGGAGTAACTAAATAGTACAAAACACACCTTAACACCTCAAAGACATCCAAAGGAATCGGGGTACCAATATAAGTAGTTAATTTAAACAAATCGGAAAAACAGTATGGAGAATAAAAGAAACATTACATACAATAATAATTTTCCAGGAATACACAAAGCCACTAAAAAACTCCCTAAGCACCTCAAAATTATTCACTAAAATTTTGAAAGAGAGGAGTAGTTTATATATATAATATAATATATATATATATTATATATATTATATATATTATATATATACTTAGTTTGGTTTTTTTTTTGGTTATAATTTTTTTTATTCGGCTATCAAATATTATAAGATAGTGTAAAATTAACTACACTAAAATACAAGACAACTAATAAATAAATAAAAAATACTCTCGACATTTGCGTTAAAATAAATAACATGAATGAGCATTGTAGAACATATTATACTTAGTTTCATTAAAATAATACCTCTTTGATCGTTTCAACAATAATAATAATAAAACTCATACAAATTACATATTGACTAAATTTATTTAATGGCTCCCATTATGTATATTTGATGATTATACGCTGTAATATATTTAAAATATTCAGTTGCACATAATATTGATTTTCTCTCTTTTTTGCACGGAAAATCGAAAGAAATAGTGCCTGTAAAACATTAGAATAGGAAAACATGACAAATGTGTTCACTTATTTTGTATTTTGCCTATTTGCTACGAAGGAATCCATGTACGGATATGCATAAACATTATAGCGTGTAAATCTACTTTTTGTAAGTGCATTTGAAAATGCATACGCAAACATAAGCAAATAAAAACTATTATGCATATTTATATATTTTTTATGCAAATGCTTTCTTGAAATAAATATAGTAAGAAAGACAAATAAGCAAATAACACGACAGTACAAAAGAGATTATCTATGTTCATACTGAAATGCCATGTTCTTCATTATTGATGAAAGCAATTAAAATATATATCAAATTGAAAAGTAAAACTTTTTTCCATTATAAATACTTCAAAATATTTTTCAACATCTAAACTAGTTTTTTTGTACCCTACAGCAACTTTATTTCACACTAACTTTCAGTTTAACGAATATATAAGGAATACTAGGACACAACAGCTAAATAAAACATTTTTACCATTCCTTTACGACATACAAATAAATTGATAAGGTAATATTCCTGTTAGCTGTGGACAGATACGACTCCTTGACCGTAAGATCCCATCTTCGAAGGATAATTAATAAGGATTCGAAGAAATCCGGTATTTCCCTTCCCGTTCTCCCCTCTACATACAAGGACATCATCAAAAGACTTTTTTTAAACAAGGATTTTAAATAATTGATGTTCTTAATCCGTGTATTGTAATTTGTATATATATATATATATATCAGGCTTGTGAACGGAACGCAACTTTTTTTAAACGCTGAACGTTGAACACAAAAAAGAGTTTTGCGTTCACGACCAGCGTTCAATTTTTCCAAACAGTTCTTGGACTTTTTTCTTTTTTGGAAAAAAACGTCATCACTTTTTTTAGAAATTCTTTTCTAAAAAAACGTCATCACTAGCATTACTTTTTGGAAAATTTTTTCTAGAAAAAAACGTCTCTCTACACATACTTTTTTTGGAAATTCTTTTCTAAAAAAACGTCATCAGACGTACTTTTTTGGGAAATTCTTTCTAAAAAAAGACCCTCTTAGACCCTGGATTAGATCCAGATTTTATATAAAAACCCTAAATAGTACATCCATTATCTAAATTACACAATGTTATTTTTTCAAATATTTGAATGCTGAATGCAAACGGAACGCTGAACGCAAAAACATTGAACGAACGTTATTTTTTTATAACGCTGAACGGAATGCTGAATGCAAAAAAAGCTGACCTCACAAGCTGATATATATATATATATTATTATAAGTGTTCAGTAATATAACACTGAATAACAAATTTAAAAAAAAATACTGGAGATGTGTAAAATGATATACCCCAATTCGGGTACGCTGATTTCAAAAATCATAACCGTTTTGCTGTATCACGTCAGGATTTTCAGTTACAAAAAACTCTGCTTTCAGTATCGTCTGCGCGTCTGTGTCTGCTTTCAGTGTCCCACGAGATACCGGCCTGAGAGGTGGTGTGGTGCTTAGCTGAGGCTTTATACTGTGCACATCGCACTGGATTGTGAAAATTTGAAGTAAAGCTGGCAGAAGCAACTTAAGCAGGTATATTATAAAGTCTAATTTCCTTTTATGGTAATAATATAATTTGTATGTCCACGATTATATATATATAACTTAATATAATACCTAAGCAAATTTCTTAAATTCAAGACGAAACAAAAATACTTCTAAAACATAAAGAAAATGACTGTATTCACACTTTTAACGTAAGACCATAGCGTTTTGCTCGTAATTATCGTAAACCAAAAACTCATAACCATGAAATAACCTTACTTTTCAAATGCGTAAAATATACTTTATCTTCAGAACAGATGAACAAGTTGGTACGACCAAAAATTTAAGTATTAAGATACAGTATTTTTATAGTCATAAAATCATGACAAGTAGACTAGTCAACGGTTGGTCATTAGAATACTTGTTTTTAGTAAATGATTAGAAAATACTAATTTTGATTCTTTCTTTCTTTCTTTTTCTTTCAGGTCAACATGAGTCGGCGTTCCAGTGCCAATCATCCTGACAACTTCTGTTATGTCTGTGGTCGGTATACCAAAAGATCAACAGCGACGTATATCTATAGCTGTGAAAATGAAGGCCGCCTACTTTCACTACTTCGGGTGTAAGGTGGGGGACTAAGAAAAGATCTGGGCACCACACATCTGCTGCACAAGCTGCCACATAGGCTTGACTCAGTGGTTGGTTGGCAAGCACGCGAGCATGCCATTTGCAGTGCCCATGATATGACGTGAGCAACAGAATCATCATGATGATTGTTATTTCTGCTGCACAAGCATCGCCGGCTTCAACAAGAAGAATAAAGGCCACATCAAGTACGCTTACTGCGTCTATGCTCGTAAACCTGTGCCTCATGATGACGAGAACCCCGTTCCAACACCTCCAGCTAATCAGAACATACCTGTAAGCAGTGGCGAAGAGGATGGTGATGATGAACCTTTTGAACCCGAACTCAAGAACCACACCTTCTGAACCAGGGAGACTTAAATGATCTTGTAAGAGATCTCTCGCTGTCAAAGGCGAAAGCAGAGCTACTTGGATCAAGGCTGCAGCAGTGCAAATCTACTTGAACCTAACACCAAGATATCCTTGTTCAGAGCACGTCACAGAGACATGGCTGAGTTCTTTGAGATGGAGGACAAGATGACATTCTGCAGTGACATCAACGGTCTGTTGAAAGAACTTGGGTGTGATCACGATCCTGCAGACTGGCGCCTCTTCATCGACTCAGGGAAGGACAGCTTGAAGGCTGTTTTGCTCCACAATGGCAACGAGAAACCATCAGTCCCACTACTCACGCGTTCGGCATGACAGAGACCTATGAGACTATGCGGCAGCTGCTTGATTCCATCAAGTACAATGACTTCAAGTGGCACATCTGCGGAGACTTGAAAGTGGTGGTGCTGTTGTTAGGGCTGCTATGAAGAAATAGTGCAGTAGCTGCTGGAGTCCTTCAGAGAACTTGGCTCCAGAATGTCCCTGAAAATCCATTTCCTACACCAGCACCTGAACTTCTTCCCTGACAACTTGGGAGCTGTCTCGGACGAGCACGGCAAGCAATTCCACCAAGAGATTTCACTCATGGAGACACGTTACCAAGGGCGGCACAACCCGAATATGATGGGCGACTTCTGCTGGTTCCTGCATCGTGAAACTGACACAGAGCAGCACAAACGCCAAGCCAAATGCCTAAAGCATTTTTTATTACATTTTAACGGCGTTTTTCTGCAATTTCTATAATTTTGAAGCATGCATGATGTAATAAAAGAATAAATGAATTTTTGTAAATTTCATTGAAATCTTGACTTCTAGGCAATGGGAATATTTCTGTAACTGAAAATCGTGACGTGATACAGCAAAACGGTTATGATTTTTGAAATCAGCGTACCCAAATTAGTCTAAATCATTTTACACATCTCCAGTAAAAAAAATGTGTTTTCAGTGTTATTCAACCTCCAATGACTAAGTAAACAAGTACAAAATATTATGGCAAAAGTACAAACAACTGTTTTAGACATTTTGCATAAAAGTTTTTTTTGACACAATTCAAGTATTATGCACATTTAAAGTACTTAATACTCAATTATATTTTATTTGTAGAACTCTAGGCACAACAACTGAAGGCAATTGCATTTTCAAAAAGGAGTTTGTAAAAATTAAGAATAAAATTAAAGGAAAATAAAATATTTTAAGCACTGAAGGTCAAAATGCTAAATTTTGTTTAAGCTACGTTTTGACATTCATTTATACGTATATGATATACACGATTCATCATTCGCATTGTAAAAGGATTCCACAGGACCATATTGCCATTGATAGGACTCGGAGTATGTTTGATGTGGTCGACCTGGTCCTGGCGTTCATAGTATCATCTAAAAGAAGTCTATGCATCGACTGATATTATGTATAAGTAGATTGAAAGTAAAAAAACCAACCGGCGAAGGGGTTCAATATTTACAAATGCAAACATCCTTTCATCTTTACGGCAGAAATTAATTAAAGAAACTATTGTGTTTGAAAATCTTGCAGTAAGAAGACTGCACTATTTACCAAGCTTTGAACTCACAAGTTATTTATGGATTTATGCTACTTTTTTTAAAAAAAGCCTTAAACCAATACAGATATATAAATGTCCTCTATATGGAGTGTTTATATTTAAACGAACAAAGAAAACTGTTTTATATATCGTTTTGTATACAAATTTATCATGAACTGTTGAAAAAAAATCGAATTGAAGAGCATTTTTCTACACCTATTCAAACGTTACCCAAACCGTATAAAAATGGTAAAATGCCCATAAGGATATCGAATAAACACAATATTAATTGATTTACATGATAAATATTATTTCGCATATGATAATCCAGAACATCATCATCACCACTATAAACAAGTTCAAGAGATCAATAACGTCCATCAGAGTCTGCTAAAGAAAATAATCAGAGAAAAAAATATATATATATAAATACTATACATTGGTAAACTATCGTTATTTATAAATCTATATGGCAAGACATTTTCATGATTATATTGCATTGATTTTAAACTATTATCTGCTGAATTGCACTGAACTATATATTTCTAATATACACTTATGTTAATGTCTTTTGAACCATGGAAAAAAGATTACGATCCTTATTGTGTGATGTCATAACTTACTCTAAGTATTCATTGATCTGTAGAATACTCAGAAGCCTCTGGGACCTGTCACAGAAACTGAGAGAGACATCCTAATTATTATTAACCCAAAGGATAAATGAGGGAGTTCGATAGCCGTGCGTGTTAAGGCGTGTTCAACTCTCAATGTTGGGGGCGCAGGTTCGAATCCCGAGAGGACATGGTCATTTTGGTCTACCTCATTGATAAGATCCCAGGTTCGATAGACTAACTATAAAGCTATAATGCTTATTTATATCCTTTCGGATGCAATTCTATCGAACCAAATAGGCAAAAAAATATTTTTTTTAAATAGGTAATAAAGAATGAATAATTATTGTAGCTTGCTTCCTGGTAGGCAAGTCTAATCAGATATCATACAAATTTCAAACAAAGTACAACTCTTAAAATAACATAAGGCATTCATTAAAAAACATTATGTAATTAAAAATTCAATATAAATAAAACCGAAAAAGCTAAAATAGTCTTATAATAATGTAATGTAATTGATGTTATTATTAATGATTGATGGGTGTGTGAGGGAGACGCTGAGAAAATATTTGTTTGCCCTTTTGACGAATATCCACGTTCTTTCTTCAACCAGCGAGGGGTTAATTCAAAGATATCCCTGTAATCCTGCTCAGGCGGATATGACTGTGTTTCTGATTTTTAAATCACTTTTAACTGATATGATGTTTATTATTTTATGATTATATTATATGTATATTGATATATAATAATAACTCCACAAACATTTCTTAGTTATTCCAAAATTTTTTTAAATCTGGTATTAAGTGATAACTTTTTATAAAACCATTCAAACCTGTCTATAGTAGCAACTCATGGTTACCTAGAAGATTATAAGTATAACGAAAAGGGACATCGTCGTCTCAACTAATATGTCATTTCGCTATTCAAATCTCTTTTTTAGAACATTTGCCATTACGTGTTCAAAAAAGTGAAGGTTAGATATAGTTGACCGCTATAAACAGAAGATGTACAATACTAATTTTCTTGTTTGTGGTCGCAATAAGCAAGTGGCCTCCAACACAGGTTTGATTGATTATAAGTGTATGTATACTTTTAAAAAGCTTCGAAAATGTATTTAACATTTAAAAAATTGACCTGTTGGTCCTTCTTGATGACCTTCGAATATATATATTTGTATAAATATATTTATATATATATCAGACTTGTTTACGTTCGCGAAAAATTGTCGTTCGTTTATCGTTCACCAAAAGTTATCGTTCGACGTTTCATCGTTAATCTTTGTCTTTTTTCCGCGCCAAAAACAAACGACGAACGATAGGAATTTTTGTTGTCATTCGTCAAAATGTTTGATTACAAATGAACGACAAATCATATATATATATATATATATTATAGATATAGTTAATTAAGCTTTGATGATAATCAAGCTAACCTTACTTAAGTCATTTTCCATAGTATTGACCTAGAAAAATATATATGCCACGAGCAATTTCAAAGCTTTTTACATGCAACTTTTTGATACGATGGTCATATATTTAGACAAATTGCCTACATTCAACCATGCTCATAGCCATATTACTTTACGCACTTCATTTAGTATATGGTTGTATGAAAAAAAAAACTGGAAGAAGGGATTTGATTTGGCGTTTTCCTTATTGAAGCACTTATAAACAACTCATAAATGATTTATGAGTAGAGAACATATGAAATTATATTTGATAAAAATGGTGTAGTAAGAAGGGGGCAAAGGAAAAGGACAATAAATCCAAACAGAACTGTCTCTTTTGTAAAATACACTCATAAACAACAGATCCTTTGAAACAGCACCCCATTAACAAAGACTTACCAAGCCCTCCAAATCTCCTTAGAAGACCTCTTCAAGATCAAAAGGAAGATTTTCTAGTGTTCACAAGGAATGCCAAATATGACGCCGTCATAACCAAAGTACAGTTAAAAAGGAGAACTTTCTTTTATCATCCAATTGCTTCTTTATATTCTAAAGTCTTATTACAGATATGAACTTTTATTGAAATGCCTTTATTGCATTATTAAAATCAACAAAAGTTTTTTAAAGCCCAGTGGTTTTAGGGCCAAATTTTGTGTAGAATCCAAATCTGGCAAAAAAATTAATCTCAGTTGATGTCTTACGTCGCTAACACTCAAAATTCTAAATGGCCGCCAAAATGACCTAATTTTGACCAAAAAATGGTTTTTTATGAAATAGTACTTCCAGTATGTCATTATATAGGTTTTCTTGTTCAATGAATTAAAAAAATAACACTATTAAGTCAATAAATCATTTTTATTAAGAGATTCACAGAATATTTATAATTTTTCTATACAAATAGGTTTCCAAAAATAAACATGAAGCACCATAACAATAGTTCAGTATCACATATCTATATAACACTATTCCCTCACACTTAAACATTGTTTGAGCTGTGTGTTACATCTATAATCAGATCTGACTCCACTTTGATTATTCTCATTTGACGAATATCTGGTGCCAGTGTAGCTCTTAGTAGCCTATCTCTAACAGCAATTGTTTTTCTGTCAGCCTTCAATCAAGTCAAGAGAATCTCTTGTAACTGGGCCTTGGTGTCCCTTACACATATCAAGTAACTTCATTGTCCTTTCCGCCTTTTTTTCTTTTGAGCTGCTCTTTCTTTATTAGCGCATTTTTTTGGAGATTTGACAGTGTGCGAATAGATGGATTCAACGGTTCTAAGAGCGGTTACATTTGTTGACGTTCTTTCCCATTTCCATCGTTTCTGCTTTTCATCGTTACTCAGCTTTGAGAAGGATGGATCTGTTAATAACCTATATGTGGTCACAACATTCTTGCGAAAAGAGTGTGAATAGATGTTGATCCTCCACTTGCTGCAATACGGACATCTAATTTTGCAAAGTCTTACTCACAGCCCAAGTTTGTAAGTGGAGCGAACTATAGTTTGGTTTCATCAATATCAACAGACCTTTCCTCACTATTGGTTTGCCGGGAAAAGAAATCATTTCTACCAACTGTCGCTCTAGTGTATTTATCACCTCATCAAGTACCGCGCCATAAAGTCTTCTTTGTCCATCATCTCTACGTACAAGATTATCTCTTTTCCGCTTCAGGTCTGGTAACTTTTGTTGAAAGAATGATCGTATTCCGGTCCAGTTCCGATTTTTTCTTCTTCTTCTTATCTCATCCATCTATCTCTAGAAATCCATCAAAGGGAAAATGTAATCTCCACCGAGGTTTTCATATATTTGGGCACAGCAAAGAAACCAGTCATTTTGTGTGTATGTCGAAACTGCTAATACTAGCTTGTTTGCATTGGTATCGACAACAGCGTCAAAGAAATCTATAACTGACTGTCTACGTGACAAAAATTATTTGGCAATTTCTGCATTCTTCCAAATCTATTGACTTTAAAGCCTCTGAATCAATCATGCTTGATTCCTTGCGACTCCATACACGAGGTATAATCATTATATAAGGAAACAGAGTGTGCTGCTGGCTAGGGGATAGCAGCTTCGAGATTGCAATCAGTGCTAGAGTGTGAACACTGGATCCTGGAGATGTAAACCCTTTTTCACCAACATTTACGTCTGAAAACAATCAAAAGTAACATACTGTTAAATCCTTTTATATTTTTTCAAATAAATGTCCTCGGCTGCCTTATTCTTACTGATGAAATGAAAATAAGGATTAGATGTTAAAATGTAACAAATTAAAACCCCATCCTATGTATCTTTGTATTATTTGAATTTGACTAAGGTAATCACCAAATCTGATTGCAAACGAATGAATAAATAAATGCAAATTATATTTAAAAAAAGGAAAAATCTTCCTTATCTTAAAAAGGGTGGTTTAATCATGTTTAAGCTGTTATATTTGTAATCCTTGACTATAAAAACCCCTCTTAGACATCTACATGTGGTGTTTGTTTAAAAAAATCAAATTTTCACTGAAATTAAGTCATTTTGGCAGCCATTTTGAACTTTTGAGTGTGAGCGACGTCAAACGTCATCGTATGTCAAAAAAATTGTCAGATTTGGAATCTGCATACATTTGGCCATAGAAACCACAAGGCTTTCATTCATTTTCACAAAAAAGGCCAAATTTGCCCAACCCTACTGTTATAAAGTGTAAGTCAGAGAGTCTGTAGTTATTGTGAAGGTTTCTAGCAAGTGAATGTATATTCCGCTAATGACCATTATGTAACCAACTTTAGCCAAATAGATATTGGCCGTGGAGAAGCTTAGAGGATAAACTAATTCTCTTTGAGTGTTAAGATAGATCACTGCATACAATTAAACACTTCATCCAAATGGTGTAGTTTCTCTCAAGTTTTGATAACATGTTGTTTCTTATAACTATGACTATTAAAGGAAAAAATGGTCAAATAAATGATTCATTGAAAACTGTGAGGTTTACCGCAGATATATTAATTGAGAAATAAGATTCAGGTAATGTAGATGGTTTAGTAGTAATGTTTGGACACTTTCAAGAATCTTTTAATGAGGACAAATTCATCTCTTACAATAATCTAGTAGTTGTTTAAGTAATATACTTAGAAAAAATACAATTAGTTAATATGAAAGTGACTCATTTAAGTTGAATTTTAATATTTATTCGTACAAAATGATTTTTTTTAAATCTCTCTACTTATTGAAAAATTACTTTCCTTCTACGACTTTAACAATTTTTTTTCCTTGTATCCAAGTACGTTTATTAAATATCCCCATAGAGATCTAATCATTTAATGCTGTCTGGGTGCTTCTATTGCCTCAGGGTATGTACAAGTATATATTGGGTCAAGGTCCCACCCATGCCCTTCTACGCAAGCAATATATTATTTGTATGTTTCCCTTCTTCCAAGTCCACGTGCGTATACACACACTTTATTCCTTCCTCCATCTATGGATAACAACAGCATACCATAAGTCAAATATTTTTTGTTTTTTTGTATGCCTACACACCTTATATGTAGAGAGAGTGAGAGCTCCTTCACCTGCTTTGTTTGCTACATATTTATAAGATAACAACATAGACTCATCATACACGGAAAACATAATGATTGAATATTTATGTTTGCGACTCCGCCATTCATATATTTTATAATGAATGAAAATGAATGAATGGTATTATCATGGCTGGTCTGACTACTATTGACTATAAGGATAGACACATGAATGGCACTTTATACGAGACTTAAAAAGTGAATTCACTTCCAGACTCCATTGGAATGAATGCTACTTTAATTATTATTGTTTCCCCTTTTTGTTCAACTGATCCAGGTTGCATGAGGCTCTAGAGCAGTGGTGCCATGGTGGCGGCCCGAATGGACATCTCATTTGGCCCGTTACGTTAGTGGTTGAGAAGTGTTTTTATAAATAAATAATATTATGATACAATATCAACAAAATTAAATCTACTTTTGTTTAGTGTTTAGTGTTGCAAGGCCAAAAATGTACCGGTAATTTGGCCCCCCGAGGTCCCACTTGAAAACAGTCCGGCCCCCTGACCGATTTCACCCTGGCATCCCTACTCTAGAGCCTCATGCGGCTCCTTAGAGCTGCCTTTGTGGCTCCCTGGAGCTTTTCCAAAAACGTTAGAAAATGGGGAAAAGATGGGATAGGAAAATATAAAATGAAGGTTATATAAGGAATTAATTTTTGTGGCTCCAGACACATTTTTTATTTATTTTTTTGGTCCGTTATGGCTCTTTCAGCATTTTGGGTTGCCGACCCCTGAACGAATCAAATTCATGGAAAGGGCCCCCCCTATGTTGTTAACCTTAGAGATACTACGAACTGGTCGAAGAGAATCTATGAAGGAATATCTTCTCTTAGCCTTTTTGCTTTTTTGATAAATTTATGCCCTTGTTAAAAGGAAATACAATCTAACTAACTTTTTTTAAACTGAAAGATTCGCTCTTACACAGTTTATAGTGATTGATACCAAATTGAGCTCGGTTGTATAAGGGTAGGAGTTAAACAAACAAGAATTGCTCTGATTCAGCTTCATTAGAAAAATAAAATATGCTATAAGGCTGGCGGGGTTGGAGATCCCATCGTTATTACCAGGGCTGTAGGAATCTGGTAAATACCTTTCTGGGCATAAACGACCTTTTAACGCATAAAACGCATATTTGACTTTTTTTGCATATATATCGCATATTTTGAATAAATTTTGAAATATATATATATATATATTCAGTATTTATGGGTCTAAACTTTCCAGACTTCGAAAAATTAAATTATATTCCAGAATCTGAAGAAAGAGACTTTGGGGCTCAAAGATGATCCCAATTTGCCGTTCCTCTTCTCGTCCGCTCCAATTAGCTCTGTGGACTGCGAAAGGGTCTTCTCCAAACTAAAGTTTCTTTTGTCTGACCAGCGAACCAGTTTGATGTAAAAGATATGGTCATTCTTCAGTGGAACAATGATTAAATGACATAATTTTATTTATTTATAATATAAATTAATTTTCCAAGATTGAGGCTTCTTTTTTGCTCATTTAATTTTTTTTGCATATTTTTTCGCATATTTAGTCCTTTTTCCTGCATATTTCTGGGCATATTGGCATTGTTTTTGTTCCAAATTCCAAAAGCCTGGTTATTACAGACATAGATTGATGAGCTTTTAATTACCTCTTTACGGATCAAAGAAGTTAGGTACGGAAGCTATGCAATCAATTGTATAAATTTATTCATATTATTCAATGAGAAACGTCATTTTTTTTTACTTCATGGATATAGTTTTTTTACTTTATTAACTGTTTAACCCTTTTATTCGAGTTCCGATGTGGAGGGGCGGATACGGAATATGGACAAATAAACAACTTTTTCATATATATATATATATATATATATATACTTACTTCAGAAGTTTTGATTCGTAATACATATTTTACTTTTAAAAGATAAATATAATGGGTTTCATGGAATATCATTCTTACATATATAAATAAGTGTTATAGCAATTGATTAAGCAGTTTATCTATTTTGAAGGTCAAATTGGCATAAGGCAATATAGCTCACAGATAAATATTTTTTTAAATTTTTCTTAATGCTTGGATTTTATTATTATTTAATTGACTTTTTCCTCTGCGACTTATTATTCGATTTATAAGTTTATAAAGTTTTGTTTAGATTTATATTAATCAAACAATATTTGATTTTAATTATATGAAGTTTTTTTTATCATACCGAATTGACGTAAATAGCTCAAAGATTGAAGGAAAGCGAAGAGTTATAAAAAAATGTTTTTCGAAATGTTGCAACGATTAAGACGTTGGTTTTTCGTCCAATATATTCGTCATTTCTGGGCACTGAGTAATAACTAATAAAAGACAGAATAAATTCTACAAAATAGACTAACACAAACTATATATATATATATATATAGCGCGAAGGAGGAGGAGAAATGACAACTCTTGTAAGTGTTGAGAAAGAGTGTGATTATTAACCTCTTGACTGCTGCTTATATAGCTTCAGGCAAGAGTACTTAAGATAAAGAACCTGCTGATGTGTAAGATAAGGAATGGTAGGTTGACCTGCTGTAAGTAAGGAGGTCAATCCCCTATATAAATATAATATATATAAAGTATTAATGTTTTTTTGTGCATTAAATATTTAAATAAAATAATTAAGTCAAAAATAATAACCTTTCATATCAACCATAAAACTTTAAAATTCATTTCAGTTTTCTACTAATAATCAATCAAAATAATTATGAATGATTTCATATCTTAACTTTCAGGTGCCAAGTGCTTGACAATCCTCGTTCTGAGCTTTGATTAAGGTCCTTTCATAGGTAAATAATATAACTCATCCATTATTTTAACCAATATATTTGTGGCATAGGTGAAACAGCCCTTGCTTTTATATGCATTGTTTTTCTAGTGTTTGATTCAACTTCATTTTAGTATAAAAATAAATAATATAACCAGCAAAATAACTAATATAATACTCTGGAGCTCTTTATGTTAATAAACTACAATATATAAACTAGAGCATATATACACTCAGAGAGTGCAAACCTCCGCCGTCACGGGGTCCTTATGAGCCTTCCGAGGCGGATTTTTCACGACTGGGGGGCGTAGAGGGACGGGGGAGGGTTCCCCTAGACGGAAATTCGAGAGGAAGACGCTCCGTCACCCAATTTCACATCACAGCGACATCTATTGGCAGAGTAGGCTAACTTGAAAAATTTAGTAGTATTTAGCTCATTTGGCGCCTAATTCTGCACTCAGAGATACCAAAATTTAATCACTTCTGGCTTTTGGCATTTCCAACAACTCCACAAAATTTCATCCAAATCCGTTCAGTACTTTTTGAGTTATCCTGCTGACAAACCAACAAACGCCAGTGAAAACAATACCTCCTTCGGCGGAGGTAAAAATACCTTGAGTAATAGGAACTTTAGGATTTCAAAAACCCTAAATAAAATAATAATCTACTAATTGAATTTATATTTTTATCCAAGATCAACATATTATAGGTACATAACTATTCTTCATTTTATATTGTTATAAAATATAGATGTCAACTAAATTCCGTAAACAGAATTTACTACATTTATGCCACTAAATTCTTATTAGATAATATAATGTATTTAAAAAATATTTAGCTATTACATTAAAAATAAGAAGAAAAATTTGAACTTATTTCAATAAAAATTATTAATAATTAATGTTATAATTTTCATATTGCAATCGTATTTGCTGCATTGGAGGACCATTCAAGTCTTTTGATGATGATATCGTCTTTTCAACCTGAGAGCTTGACACTAAAAGGCCAGAGACGTCGTTTTAATTGTCAAATTGCAGTTTGTCTCAGACTTTGTGGAAAATGAAAAATATTTGGATGCAATGAAATTTTGGTGTTAAGAAATTTCATCTTTAAAGAAATATTAAGACAAACAAGCAAAAAAATGTTACTAATGTTCTTGTTCGGATAAAAAGGCCTCTATAGGGCAAAAATAAGTATTTTCAGTTATTTACTAATATTGGTTAATAGGAATGTTTTAACGATTTTTTTAAATTTCATTATAAAAAGTAATCACATTTTGTCACATTTTCATAATAATTGCAATTTTGTAGATTTTTTATGGCAAAAGTCAATATTTTTACATTTTTTAAATTTAAAAAAAGTATTTTTTATTATTATTTGATTCGATAGAATTGCAGTATCCGACTGGATATAAATAAGCATTATAGCATTAAAATGAGTATATCGAGCCTAGGAACTATAGTTTCATTAGCTGACCATTCTTCGATCTTTCTTTTTTTTGCGTATATGGTTCAATAGAATTGCATCCAACAGGATATAAATAAGCATAATAGCATTAAAATAAGAATTATAGCACTAAAATAAGTATTATAGTATTAAAATAAGAAGTATAGCATTAAAATAAGCGTTGTAGCATTTAAAAAATCCTAAGAATTTCCTAAGCAACGTTTGTCTTCAGGGTTTTTTAAATAGGAATCGCGATTCGCTCTTGTGTTATATTTTCCTTTTAGCTAATTGTTTGATAACCTTGCAATGGTGACGTCATCCATGATGTGATCATTAATATTTTTTCTCTTTGTATATTGCCTGTCCTTATTATAATACAAACTTTTTAAATATATTACAGCGATACATCTATATCTACCATGAAAACATATAACAAGTGATAAATAACTTAAACACATTATTTAGTTGTAATTCGAATATAATATTTTAACAAATTTTAAAAGTATTATTAATTGATACTTTTGTGTTAACTAAAGTATGTCTTCATTAGTATTGTATTTAATATTTTAATAAAGAAATGAAAATGGATGATATTTTGGTATTGTTTTATCCGAAATAATGGACCATTACATGAGTTCTTAGAGATATTTTTTCTATTTCAAATAGTCTTTATATATACTCATATGCAATTACACAAAATATCAATAAAGTCAAAAAAAATAGTCGTCCTTTACATTTATCGCAGTGCATGACTTATGATAAGTGATATGGTGTTGTAGGGGGACTTGCTAAGATCGCTAATTTGATTCTGGGATCCTACCTTCAAACAAGAATATGTCGTAGTAGAAGTCCAGTAGACCTGTACTAAAGATTGCGATCAGTATCTGTCCTTGGAGAGATTACAATCTTCATCTCTTCGACAGAAGAAGTTGGACTTCTCTCTCCCTTGAAAATGTAAAAAAGCTGAACTACTATCTTCTTCGACTTGCAATGCAACTGTTGTTGGTTAAAGTAAAAATATTATATATATATATAGGGTTTTCAATAAGGACGGTCACATTTTACATTTAAAGGTTTGGAGAACGACACCATATTTGATATTGTTAAATTTGAAAAAGATCCTGATTTTCACTATAAAATTATTTTTAGCGATGACACATATTTTTGGCTCAATGGCTTTTTTAACAAGCAAAATATACGATATTAGGTCTACAAACCCCCTCACGTCATTTATGAGGTGTCATTATATCCCGAAGAAATTACTGCTTGGTGTGGATTGCATGATGACCGTACTTATTGGTTGATGATAACAATAGTAATTTTACAAATGGAAGTCCTTAATGTGCCATGATAACCCACTTTTTGCCCAGAGTTGGAAGATGTGGACTTGGACGATATGTGATATGAACCCTTCACACACAGCAAGCGTTACAATCGTTTTATTGAATAATAAGTTTGATGAGCGTGTTATCTCCAGAAATGGACTGGTAAATTGGCCGAGGCTTATGTGGTTTTACTCCTCTAAACTTTTTTTAGTGTTTCGTGGAAGACTTTGTTTACACTAATAATCCGTCGACATTAGAAGAGCACAGAACAAACTATCAATTTTCAACAATAAAATTGTTGTAGTTTTAGCACATTTATGTGGAAAAGTAGTCTACAAAAGTAGTTGGACAGCGTAAAATGTAAACGCAGTGATCATTCAAACGACATCGAATTTCATTTATAAATTAACGTGGATGTATTTAACAGCAAATAAAGAAATCGTCGCTATCTCAAACCGTTTTGCTTTTATTTTTTTAATGTGAACGCTACTAAAGAAATATATATATATTTATTTATATATATATGTACATATATATATAATAGTCGCCTTAATGCCTAGGTTACATGACTGTATGGGGATCAAATCTAAGAAAAAGAAATTTTCACCATTGCCCACTTGGGCTTACACACATCTTGTACGCATATGATCCAGGTAGACGCAACACGAATAAGAATAATAACAATAAGAAGAAAAAATAACTTACACTTTTATTATTATTCCTTTTAAATTCATTCCGAATTCAAACGGCAAGTGGAATCCATAGACATTAGACAATAGTGATATTTCAGGATGGACTTTCGCTTCTTAAGGCTAGACATCTTGCTCCCCTTCCTCATCAGTCCCTTAGCACTCCTTGCGGCCTTCAAGGCCTATCAGAGGCCCTCCCAAAAAAATGAAGTCCTTAATTTCCTCCATGCCCTACTCTTTGCTCTCCGACCCCTGCATAATCTCTTGAACGGACTCTTTCGAAGTGAATCATCCCTTGAGAATGATGGAACGGCCTTTGCACTTTATTCCCTTCAGACGAGCCTCATAATGGGGATCACATTGATACAGGGATTCAATCTTCCTCGCGCCCTTCTCCTCCCCTTTTTTTGCCTTTATCCAGTGCCTTTCTTCGGAGGAACCTGGGGATGGAGGGCCTACTATGCCCTAAGCGCAGGGCTGTGCCTCCTGCTATTCACTCTTCTTAAAGTGAATAAGAAAGACGAAGGCCTAAGCCTCAATTACCTCTGCATATCTGGCTTCGGCTCAGCAACAAACTTCGTCATATCCAAAAGCATCTATGGACAATTGGGAAGCTTCTCCCCGGAATACAACTCAATGATACTTACTTCAACGCTCTCCTCTGCCTCACTCCTTACTACACGACGAAACCCATCTAATAAATCCGCAGGGATTTCCCAAGAAAACAGCTATCCGAGGACAAACTCAAATCAAGCTGAAAAGTAGGGAGAACTGCACTCAAAAGTATGCCGCGAAAATTCAAATGTTCTCCCGGGGAAAATACAAAGAAGAAGAAGAAAAAAGGGAGACAGCCTTTCAAAGGTTTAGTGAGAGTCGCTTTGCTAAAAAAGAAGGGTGACCAAAGGTCTACCACAAACATGTACAAATGTCAATTAGAACCAGTAAGTGTTTAATACTAATTTATATTTTAACTCAGAATAATAAAGAATAATTTATATTTATGTTGATATTTAATTATAGAATGCGAAAAAAAAACTGTCCCTGCAACTTTAGGCCATGAGGTGGCTGGTCCAAAGTGCTGGGAAGTATTCTTCTTCACAATTCATGAATTTCTCTTTTTTATCTCCTCCTTCCTAAACTAAAAACGACCACTTATGGTAAAACAGGTACAAGAAGAAGAAGAAATAAAGAAGAAAAATGAAGGCATTCCCCCCGTCTGACCCAAGAATAAGTACATTTTTTAACTATACTCAAACATCATGAGAGCCAGGGGTTGATGGAACCCCTCCTCCTTTTTTATGCCTCGCATTTATCTTCGTATTCTTAGACAAATTAAAGAAGAATATATATATATACATATATGACTGAGGGAAGAAATATCTGTAAAGACATTCAAAGAAGGAGCAGATGTGTCAATGTGCATTCAGTGAGTAAAGTTGGAAAAAGAAAGTTTCTCCTTCATTCACACCCTCCTTTTTTCGTGTATTCAAATAATATATGATGTTTCTTTCCTAGTTTTTAATGTAAAAAATTTGTGGTTGATGGAATACAAGGCTGACACAAGTGAGAGAGAGAGAGAGAGGAAACCAAATGGAACCATTTGTTATCTTTATTAAACCATCATTACGGGAAAAATAACAAATTACAGATGTATAATTCAATATATACATATTTAAGTAAATGATACAAATTGATATAAGGGTCGTTAATTAAGGTGACAATATGCTATCAAGCAGTTTGTTACTGCAATAAATTTTCTGATGGGGGCAATTGTGTATAATATATATATATATATATATATATATATATATATATATAATACTATATATATAGGAGACCAGCCAAATGGCTAACTTAATTCTGCAAATTAATTATGACATCATCGAGGAGCCTTGCAATAAAGATGTTTTTATATACAACTTACAAAATTTGTTTCTCATTTTCGTGTTACTCACTTCCACTTTATATAATTTAGATTATGATGTTTTTATGATGTGATGGACCTTGCTTCAGAGGTTTAATTTTAAACTACAATGTTTATTTATGATTTTATTATCACAGCCCCTCTTGCTCTTTTTATTTATTATTGTAAATATTATGTTATGTATGATTTTTAAATAAATTGACACATTAAAAAAATCTGCAAAATGTTTATGGTGGTGTAAGGAACAAAGACAGTATCCTGTTAATAAACTGTAGAAAATTAGGATCACATAAAAGATCCTTTATTCTATAATTTTTTAAACTGGTTGGCACAATATGTAAATGTTGGATGTAAATGTTTGTAAATGCCTGATATGCAGAAATAGTTGAACCTTAGGCTTTTATTCTGCTTGGTCCCCATAATCATATTTGTGTATATACAGTCATGGTCAAAAGTTTAAGACCACCAACGATTTTCAGTGAAAATGCAGTGTCTTGGGTCTTTCTCTATTTTGTGGAGAAGAACACCACCATGAATTCTGAAAAGTATCTAGCAATGCTAAAGGACATACTAAATATACTATGAACGTTCACCAATGCAATGTCTTCATGCAAGATGGTGTTCCATGCCATCGCGCCTAGAAGGTTACAGAGTACCCGAAAAGCGAAAAAATCGAGATCTTGCAATGGCCCTGCAACAGCCCAGATCTCAATCCAATAGAGAATCTCTGGTCCATTATGAAAATAAAGTTGCTGAGAAGATGCCGTCAAATGCTAATGAGATGACCGAAACAATAAAACAAGTCTGGGTCAGAAAATCCCCCAAGAGTATTGCAAATCACTGACCAACAGTAAGCCGAGACGCCTGGCCGCTGTCATCCAGATAGTGGAAGCCACACTAAATACTAACTCTTAGCACTTGTCAGTTGCTTTATAATGGAAGAATATACTTTATATTCTCTTTTATAACCAGTTTGTAAAATAAAATATACTTTGAAACTTCATTGAGGCGTTTTTTTTCAACATGATACATATTTATGCTAAAAATCGAGGGCGGTCTTAAACTTTTGACCATGACTGTATGTACTTAAATATATCATTTTAGTTTGTAGCTTTCAATAAAATTGTCGGTACGAGGCAAGGCTCTGGTCTTGTAACCTGCGTTCTTGGGATTTTATATTTTTTAGTGTATAATTTAAAAGTTTAAAAATCAAATCTTAACACATAAAGGATATTATATATAAATGGAGTTATATATAAAGAAATATATGAACTGATAAACAAAATTTTGGGGGAAGGGTTGAACGCTTGATAGCGAATTTTATGGATACCATTATTTCAAAGCCATGGTCTTTTGCCGTGATTTATAATACAATTTTTTAAATTGAAATAACAAACTTATAGCCTGTAGATTACATCTAATTTATAGGGTGCGCAGTTCAGTTTTTTTAGTTCTTTAAAATATATAATAGATTTATATCTCATTATGGAATATTAAGACAGTTTTTATTTATTATGACTTTGGACGTTATCAAATACATATTAATATATATAGTTTAAAATATTGTTTGGGGAAAATAGTAATTATTTATTCGAATTGACTATGGAATCATTTTTTATAATAATTACACATGAAATTCATTAGAAACTAGAGGCATATATACACTCAGAGAGTGCAAACCTCCGCCGTCACGGGTCCTTATGAGCCTTCCGAGCGAATTTTTCACGACTGGGGAGCGTAGAGGGACGGGGGAGGGTTCCCCTCGACGGAAATTCGAGAGGAAGACGCTCCCGGCACCCGATTTCACAGCACAGCGACATCTATTGGCAGAGTAGGCTAACTTGAAATATTTATTAGTATTTAGCTCATTTTGCATCTTAATTCTGCACTCAGAGATGCCAAAATTTAATCACTGGTTCCTTTTGGCATTTTCAACAACTCCACAAAATTTCATCCGAATCCGTTCAGTACTTTTTGAGTTATCCTGCTGACAAACCAACAAACAAACAAACCAACACCAGTGAAAACAATACCTCCTTCGGCGGAGGTAATAAACAGAGGATCAGGATTAGCGTGATTGCTACATGGAGTCTGACTTAATATGTTTATTAATTAAAACCTGACAATATTCTGTGAGAATATTAGGTAAGTAAAATATTTATTGAGCAATTATGTTCAAAGAAATTTAAAATCCGTGACTTTAAAATTACTAATTATTATTTTTAATAATTGCTTTCAATCACATGATATATGTATAATTATTTTTTTCAAATAATTATTAAGTAAATGAAAAATATTTACGTATCTTTGAGTAACACTAATTAGCAAATAGAAAAATATTATTATTTGGAAGGCCTTGTGTGTAATTAATAAATCAATTAGTAATACAATTGAGTTTTGGTAATTCATAAAAACATCGTAAAACTAATGAACCTTTTATTTCTATATGTGAAATAATCCTACGTACAGTTTTGTTTTTATTATGGCAACGCCCATTTATATATAAATGGATATATGAAATAATTATATATCAATTTGTTTGCCTCAACATATCAATGATAGCTTCTTAATTTCTTTTATTTTGTCGTATATCTTGACCCTATTAAAATGAGGCAACCAGTTCCTAATATCCTTAGAAGAAAAGAAAATATAATTCGTTAAAAGAGCAAATCTACAAAAAATATATAACTTTCAGCATCCGTATCCATTTATTATAATCTGTAACGCAGTCTGGCTTCTGAGTAATTAGTAAATAAAATTATTTCTACGCTTTGAGGCCTCTTTTCATAACTTATTATTTATTGAAGGACAAAAATGTATAGGATTAACAATGAAGTCAAATAAGGAGTTCCAAATAGTTATTTCTTTTTAATTAAATATTTATTCAAATGATTCTTGTCATCAATCAACTCGTTGAAGCACTAACTTACTAACAACGTAAATAACTTATTTCAAGTTTTTTAAAGTTGTTATTTCTGTAAAAAATAGCTCTTAGGGCGATGATTCCGCTTTTTTAAAGTTATTATTATTAACATACAATAGTTAATTATTATAATTCTTTCTATTATGTACATTGCATAAGAGTTCCTTGAATTTTAATTTATTTTGATTACATCATAAATCCTTGATGAGCACGAATTGTTTGATTACTTCATTGCTTGAAACATGCAATCTAGTATTACAAAGGATAACCAGTTTTAAAAATATAGTTCCTCGAAATGAACAAATGTATTATATTTCCAAATAAAATTATATGAGGGTTCTTCTTTTTCTCGTGTCAAGTAATTTTATCGGGCGTAAAGTCGTCGTGGACCTTTTTATAGCCGTTTTTTGTAGTGATTATTTACCTCACTTGCTCTTTTATTATTAGTCAATTTCCTCGTTCTTCTTTTTTTCGTTGGTATTTTTGTCGCGAAGCTTTTTTGTAGTGAAGTATTTACATCATTCTTCTTTTTCTTGTGGGTATTTTTGTCGCGGAGCTTTTTTGTAGTGAATAATTAACAGTGTTCTTCTTTTTTTCGTGGATATTTTTGTCGCGAAGTTTTTTGTAGTGAAGTATTTACATCATTCTTCTTTTTCTTGTGGGTATTTTTGTCGCGGAGCTTTTTTGTAGTGAAGTATTTACATCATTCTTCTTTTTCTCATGGGTATTTTTGCGAAGCTTTTTGTAATGAAGCATTTACATCGTTCTTCTTTTTCTCGTGGTATTTTTGTCGCGAAGCTTTTTTGTAGTGAAGCATTTTCCGCGTTATTTATTTTTTTACTTTGAAGACCTAATCTCGCGGGCTCAATCGGGGGTCTCATGGGGTTTAAATCTATTAAATCTTTAAAAAGGCCGTGACGAGTTTATGCACGATGAAATTACAGTAAACCCTTTTTCTCCATCCATATAAAAAAAATAATATGAAACATACCATTTTAAATCAAGGAAAGTAGTATATAAAGATGAAATTATAGTTTTGAAAATACTTTATTTATTTGAAAGATGTATAGATAGATAAATATATAATTAAACATTATAAATGAAAATTAAAACCCTTACTTAATGATAAAACAAATATAAATCACAAATAAAGTATAATATCATTCTTATAAATATTATGGATATAATGAGTTAAAGCTCTAAAATGTATATAAAATGCAAATTTAAATACATTTTATACCAATAAATCTTATATAGGAATACGTTTATGGAAATATATAATTAAGGTTAATTATAATTATTTGGCATTTTCTTTTTTTTTATATCAAGAAGTTTATGAAGACTTGATAGTTGTATCAGACATTGGATGTTTACTTTTGAGTGTAGAAGCGAAATTAGTTTCTAACGTATACACCAATTCAGATCCGAAAGATTCGGAATCTTGAAGGGTGAGTGTCCAATATCGGACTGAGAAGGACATATAATAGATCTAACAGAGCTTTGATCCATTGGTTGTGCCGTCGACGGTTGTTTGCAACCATGTTCCATTAGATAGAAAGAGCAAACGCCATCACTTTAGACTAAGATCTGTCATTTTTAGAATCGCAATAGGCAAAAGTAAAGAGAGGGAGTGAGATAGCCGTGTGCGTTAAGGCGTATTCAACTCTCAATGTTGGGGGCGCAGGTTCGAATATCCCGAGAGGGGATGGTCATTTATGATTTGCTACCTCATTGATAAGATCCTTGGTTCGATAGACTTATTTTAATGCTCCAATGCTTGTTTATATCCAGTCAGATGCAATTCTATCGAACCAAATAGGCACAAAAATCGTAAGTTATGTCGAAGTTAAGTTATATATTTATCAATTAATACCCTCATGTTTAACTTAGAGAAAACTATGAGTAGAGCTGGGCAATTCGAATAAGCGTGATACAGAGTTGTTTATCTTGTCACAATCCTTAAAGGCTATAACCCCGTTTACCAAAAATATATACCAATATTATAAAAAGTCCTTTAAAAGTATATTAAACAATAATATTCATCAAGACATCTGCAACTGAGTAGTTGAACGTTTGCACAAAGTTGTTTGTTTTGTCTTTCTTCGTTTTGCTCTTCGTAGAATGTCTTTAAGTGCCAGGACTCGGGAACTAAAGGTGAAAAGGGGCCCTTATAAGCTTAAAAGATAATGATCCACAATTAAAAATTAACTTTATATATATATATATATGATGAATAGATATGGCGCCCACCGCCATTGCTTCGATTTCTAAAAGTTTAGGTCCTTTGAGATTAACGGGAGAAGTATTTCTTATGATTATTTTCTCGTATAAAATCAATTTTCGCTTAAATACGAGTGACTCAAGCTAATTTATAGCTTAGCATACAACTTTATATTTTACTGAGGATTGATTTGTTCGATCCTGATAGATTGCAATGAAGACCAATTATATTGTGATGATCCATGCCTACTACAGTTTGTATTAGAAATTTAATTTGCCGCAATCCAAAAACCTTTCTAATACCTTGGTACGTCATAGGTATTTTTATACGGTCAACAGCTATATGTAGTAGGAAAACCTTTTTTAATAAAACTAATCGATTTATTAATTAAACTAAAGAATAAATCATAGACCTATTTTTATCATGCATCAAAACTCATTTTTTAAGGAGTTCTATAAATAATCAGAAGTTTTTACCGGAGGAAAAACATATTGCAGAATATTCTTGACTCGATCAAACCTCAGCCCATGATGGAAAAGGCTTTTAGAACGCGGAAATATTTTTCTAATACACACTCGAATGTCTACCCCATGTATTTTTGATTAACTTGTATCTGTATTTGCTGATTTAAGAATTTTGCAAGGTCTTTATTAGATCCATAATTGGCTTCCTTGAATATCAAAAAAAATGTTTATAAAGAAAGATTCACCTTCCATGGTACATACTGTCTCATATATTCATTGTTTGTCTTATGCAGTTATGTTGACCTAATTTAAATGTCTGAAAGTCTTTCAGGGCGTCATTTGTTGAACACAAAACACACAGTCATCATGCAAATATCTTTTAATTTCCGTTTCAAAAAAGGCAAGTGTTAATAAGAGAGTTGTGACATATGTACCGTTGTTCAGGAATGTTATATCATGCATTCTTTCCTCTCTTTGTGTCACTTATTACTCACCTAGCGATGCATTTCTGCTTAATGAAATCCATGCAATTATGAGAGTTTATTCCATTTCTTTCATTATTTTAAAATGCTCATTTTGGCGGTAAATCTCATTGTTTTTGATAATTTATTTGAGAGGAAATTCGAGGATCTTTTTTATGAAATGGATTTAACCATCTTTTTACTGATGAATTGGGTTTCAGCAAAGGAGTAAATGCAAATTTATGGTGTTCCTGGATATTTATGAGTTATAGTTTTATGCACGCTCGGTACGCTCCTTCCCTAGGATGTTTGATTTACGGCAGAAGGCAGTCCTAGTGGAGAAATAAATGCATTCTTATCAACAGTTCCACATTTAAAAGTAAAATAATAATACAATTTGTCTGTATTTAAGAAGTCAAAGAAATTTATTTATGTCGATTGCCATAACCCAATCCCCAACTGTTTTTTTTCTTTTTCTATCTCAGGTCGGTAAAATGACTCGTCGTTTATATCGTTGGGAAACCATAAGAGTGATATAATCAACTTAAAGAGGAGTTGCCGGCAAGGCTGCCCAACAGCGCCCCTTTTATTTATTGCCGCTCTTAATAATCTTAGAAATTCAATTTAAAGAAATTCAAAGGCTTTGGAGTGATTTTAGAGGGGAAGAGACACATAATGGATATGTACGCTGACGATATTACCATAATGCTAGAAGCTAAGTCTGAGAGACAACTGATTAAGCGTATTGAAGTGGTTCTGGACTATTTCAAAAAATATGAGAAGTGTCTGGATTAAGAATCATAACAGAAAAACGCTATTTTACCTTTGGGGAATGGAGTCCTGGAAAACAATTAAAAATTGCTGGCTGCTCGATCAAAGACTCTAAAGGGCCATAATGGGTATATTGGGCCACAATTGATCCTCAGAGCAACCCATAGCTTTTAGGTGATGCATAAAACAGCCAGTATTCTCTGCCGGGTCATTTTTGACCCGTAACACCACAGATGTAACTTTTTTTTTGGAGACCTTTATAATTTACTAAAATGGTGAAAAATGATATTTCTGCATTCAATCGGGTGTGTCTGAGGATTAGATGAAGCCTCATTCCAGAGCAAAAAAGCAAATGGTAATTTTACACTTCAAACTAGAAAACGGGTCAATTTGACCCGAACACAATAGAATGGTTAAATACTATGTGGATTCTACAATCTCATCGTCAAGAGGGTTCAATCTCCAGAAGAGGATCGATATTTTTAACTACGTTATAACACCGAAAATTTTATACAAAGCAACCGCGATATCCTGGCTTGCAGAAAAAGTTTTAAATGAAGAAAAATTCTGGCTCAACAAATTATTTCACAAATTTTACTTATCTTCAATAATAAGACCTAGTTCTCTCTTAGGAGGAGGGCTATCTCTTCTCAGGATAATTTTACCCAAATCTACCGCAAGGTTTTTATAGACATCTCTTGCCGTCCTGGAATTGAATGGAGGGCTACATTTTCTGTAGATCCCATTTACACGTGGCTTATGCTTGGCGCAAATTGTATTAATTCCCATTTAGAAGAAATTTCTCCCTGGATAGCGTCAGCTCACAGAGTTTTATGGAGTGGAACTCCATCATTTAAAGCCTTTTCGATCATTGACGTGATTCACCAAAATCGGAATAAGAAATTTTACTTTAAAAATCTTTTACACCCTAAAGCATTGGAACTTGTCGCTCTTAAAAACAAAATTTTATCATTACATGATTTAGAAGGCACCATTTTTAATTGTGGGAAATTTTATTACCCTCTGAAAAAATCTGCTTTAGAACATCAAGTACCACAGCCTTGACACTTGAAAATGTCATTTGAAGACAAATACAAAAGTGAGGCTGTGGAAATATGTAATAGATTTATTACAAAGCTCAACCTTCCATGCTCCTCGAAAAAAAGAATAATGTCATCTTTGACAAAAATTAAGGACCCCAAGAAATTCACAGCGCAATTGCAAATTTTGAATGATTGTATTTACGTCAATGCTCCATGCAAGGATTGCAGAAAAATATTTAACTCTGTTATTCACGCATTTGCTGAATGCCAGGGACTTCGCTTCCTAAGGAAAATAATTACATACAACATTACCATCGTGGGTGAAAACTTTGTGACACCGTTGATTCTGTTTGGAGTTACTTCGAATTTTTTGAAAGCATCACTGAAAACGCGTGCCCTTGAAATGACTATTTCAAATTGTAAAAGCAGGGTTGCAGAAAAACTGGCCATCGGAATACCGGTGCAGGTAGAAGAGTTTCGGACAATTATAATATCAACCACTGCAAGATATTCGGCTTTTAGTATCAAAATTCCAAACGTGGATGATTCATCGTAGGAATATGCGGGAAATATAATCAAGTATTATCCCTCCAAACACTACAAGAAATTTCAACGCTGGCTATTACGAATACACAAAAAAAAATTAAAGAAATAAATTTTCTTAATTAATCTTTTTAATACAAAATGTTTTCTTGTTTTGAAATTTAAAATAGTTTTTTATTTATATAAAATTAGAAAGTATGTTTTATGTGATTTGTTGTTTGTTTAATGTTTGTTTGTTCATGTTTTTTAATATAGTTGTGATACATTGTTAGGAATTTTGTTGGACTTTTGTTTAGAGTATTAATTTAATCTACATATATGCTTAATTATATATATTGTTTTATATAACTACTCTAAATAAATATAGTCAAAAAAATGATAAATCATATCTAAGAAAGGAAAAAATATATTAGGAAGAAAATGACGAGGAAAATACGACCCAGAAAGAAATGGCCCAGGAAAAAATGCTCCAAGATTGAAAAGGAAAATGATAACTCAGGGAAAAAGACGCCCAAATAAATCTTTGCCTCGTCTAATAAAAATTACAAAAAGAAGAGCCTTTATCTATAATTGCTAAAACATAAGTATTTTTAAATTAATACTTACTCAATTTATGTGAAAAAAGTATCCTTACAATTCTTAGTTGTATTTCACTCTAATACTCGCCTATCTATGCATTTGGACAATTTTTCCATAAGTCATAATTTCCTTTTATATTTTGGATCATTTCTTCCTGGTCCTTTATTTCTAGTCCATTTCCTGGAACATTTCTTTTGGACACCAAGAAAAATATGCGTTTTTTTGTAGTCTTGTCATTCCAACTTAGAACTTATTAAGGCTCTTATGTTTTGATTTGAGATCAGAGTGAGACTTTACCATGGGCAGCGGGGATTTGGTGGAGGCGACAATGAGAGCCACTGGTGTGTAAGCGTGTGAATGGAAGGGAATGCTAGTGTTATACATCAAAAATGTCCGACTTCAGAGCTTTCTGTACTTTATCCATCTTGCGAATATCATATCTTTAGAATCAATCTTTTTCTGTTCCGTCCCACTCTTTTAACAAGCGTTCCATTAAAACCTCTTGAATTTTGCTTTTTGTTTATAAAAATATTTATACAAATCTATAGAACAGAAGGTTTCCTCCTCGATCATCCTCGTTTTACAGGTGTTATCATCACATTTTCAACTTTAAACCAGTCCTTCATTGGTTGGACTTGAAATGATTAAAGACTCGAAAAACCCTACTAAATTCGCTTATATGAACTTATATTACCATATATTAAATAACGGAGTCCCTGTCTTGGCGTTAACGATTTGTAGTATACAGACTTATTGATTTGTTTTTCATTTGTAATCGTTCGTCGTTCGCGAACGACAACAAAAAATTCCTATAGTTCGTCGTTCATTTAAAGAAATAATACAATAACTTTTTTAAATCCTTTTTGATGGGAAAAATTTTATTTTCTAAAAAAAGTAATCAATTTTTCAGAATGACGAACAACAAACGAACGATGAACAATTCAATGTTAAAATGAACGATAAACGAATGACGAACGACAACCTTTGGTGAACGATAAACGAACGACGAACGACAATTTTTCGCAAACGTCAACGAGTCTGATAGTATATAATTGAAGGAATCGCTAAAATACATTTCTTCCGTTTCATTCATCGTTCCACAGGCTAGCCTGATTACAAAGTGTCTTAAAAATAAACTGCCTGTATAGCTGCGATATATAACACTATGTAACAAAATTAAGGTATGTGTTTGCCCCCCAGCCGTTTGCGGCTATTCTTACTATGGACGAAGATAACTGGGTGTGAACAATTAAAACTGAGGAAAATCCTGAATTTACAAAAAGGTCATAAAGGCCAAACCTTTTTTCGGACAATATTTTAAGTCGTATTTTTGGAATTTACGTAAAAAATGGGACTCAAATTAGGAATTTCAGCCTGGGGGCAAAATCCTGTTACATAGTGTAATCAATATTTTCCCAACATTAAATGATTTTGTCAGCATATCATTTCTTACTGGTGTGTATGTATTGAGTGCTACATGAATGTTAGCATTTTGGAAAAATTACCACAATTAGTGTCACTGAGAATGTCATATAATCTATTAAGAGTCATTTGTTATATCTCTACATTAATTATATTGCATTTATGCATAATCAAATTAAAATGCACTTGCTATTGGGTCATCTCCTATTGTAAACGAAGTGGTAAATGAGTAAAGATTTCATTTATTTGATCTAAACCAAGATGTATATCATTAGAAGGGAATTATTTATTTACAATTTATATACAAAGTATCTTTGAGAAAGTAGAAAGAAACGACTGTCGCCCCATCTGGCAATAAGAAATGGAGAAAATAAAGGAACAGATAGGAGCAAAGAGACAGAGAGAGAGGAAGAGCTCTCCGGTACACTATAACGGCTATGGATGATTTTAATACCGACTTGACATAGAAAGAGAAAAAAACTGAAAGCATAGAGACATCTCTCTAGTTTCTTTTTTATGGTTATAGTGTTAAATTAATCACAAACCTCTCCTTTTTCATAACAAAGCTGTTATTATTATTATTGCGTTACATTAAACAGCTTGAGTTATTCTAGACTCTAGAGGAGGAACCTTGATACGGAGTTCCCCCCTGTGTCCGGAGTCACTTATTCGACAGGATTCCTGGACGAGAGGAACTCCATCGTCTCTTGTCGGGACTGACTTGTTCTTATGGTAAGTAGTTCAATGCCTCCCTCGTCACGGAAGGCTCTCTAGGCTTCCTCTCAAAACTTATTAATTCTCTTAGCATTTTTCTGGCCGATTTGACGACGAAAGTGAAGGAGGAAGACAGTAAGACCGCCCTCATAATTCATCTAGAAGATGGTGAGTGCCGAGGAGACGCCCACCCGTTTCTCCTGTGCTCACACCATGATACGACTCTTCACGGAGACTCCCTCATCTCTCGTCGGGACTCATTTGTTCCTATTGTAACTGTTCTGTGATCTCCTTGTCACTATAAATCTTTATGACATATTCTAATAAATAAATTATTTGTTTTTCAGCATAGCTGAGGCTCTGATTATCGTCATTCAACATATATCAGAGTGGCTGGACTAAATTATCAACCTAAGAGGGATCCAGGACGCCGGACAGTGATGTCGGATTGTAATCATCAAACATGGACAAAAACATTGGTATAGCCCTAACAATGTAATTTATTATCCTTTCCGGCCAAAACAAAATGAAAATAGTGCTAGAAAAAAGGCTTCATTCAATTGGAAACACCAAACCTCCATCTATTTTTTGCTTCAATGGGTTTCAAATGATGCTGTTGAACGAGTTGTAAATAATTGTTGCTTTTGGCCGTTCTTTTCTTCATGTACACCAACTGATTATATTATTTTGCTATTATTTTTTATGAAGTATGTAGTATTAAATGCAAACAAGAAAGGAAGAGCGAAACAGTTTCTACCCATGATCTTCTTGTCACTGATTTGTTTTCATTTGAGGAAGAAGAAAAAAAGTTATATCAACTAAATAAAAATCTGGACGGAAAAAAGAAGATTTGTTTAATTTATTCTATATAAATCTAACACGTGCAGTTTGGGATCCACAGAGACGTTTCAGAGATTTTTCATTTCTCTTCTATTTCGTCCCATATAGATGTAAGTACTCGCTAGCTAATTCTCATTCTCGATTAATTCAATGTCCGAGGCCCAGGGCGCAGAAAGAATGAGTGAAGGCAAAGAACATGAGATCTGCTAGGAGGGAGGTATCTATGCGCAACTTTGGTAGATTTTCTAAGACACATGGGTCTCGAGCTGAACAAGAGATTATCTTGAGGCTCCTCAAGTCCAGCTCAAGCATTGTTTCGAAGAAGCGAGGGAGGAAGATTCCAGCAGGTCTCAGCACAACCCAAAAGTGACCAGAAGAGGGACCCCAGGCTCTTGGCTGCCCTCAAGAAATCTGTCATCAATTTAGGATTGCTCCTTGTGGTCTCATGTAGCGTGTTGTAGCAATAGAGTCCAAGTCATTCCTCCTCAGGCAGGGACAGAGTCAAGTCCTTCCTCCTGGAAGGGCACTGGCCTCCGCAAATGATTGAATGTTCCATGTAAAGGCATTCCTGGAGACTGGAGGAGGGAATGATACCTTAAGTGTAATGGGCCGATTTGGTTGAGCAAATATGTCTGCAGAACCTTTCCTTATTTAATGTAGTGACCCTTAACTAATATTAAATTGACCTGCATGGAATTGCACTTAATGTAGTTTTGATTATTGGCTGGTTTATTTTTTTATCTTGTTTGAATGAAAAATAATCTTTTAATTGATGATTCTCCATTTATAGAACTTTAAAACAAAAGACTATGTAATTTTATATCATCATACTGTTTCATAGCTTCAAATTAATTTGTTATCAAAAAACATCTATATCACTAACGTTTTTATTACTTTCAGATATTCGAGATGCCCAAAGTTATAGATCCGATCCGTCTCATCCACGAGCTCGGCGGGAACAGAGTGTGGGTTTACGACTCACAAAAAGAATCTCTATGCTGTAGGCTGTGTTCAAAATCCTTCAATATTAAAATTAGGAGCAACCTCTTCCATCATGTCCGATCCAATAAACACCAGAAACATCTTGATCTCTTCAACAAAACACAGACTATTGAGTTGGAGGAACAGACTTCATCGGTTACACGCCCTACTTTTACCATGGATCTGACAAGAATGATGATCGCCTGCAACATCCCTTTGGCCAAGGTGGAACAACCTGAGTTCATCAACTTCTTCGAGAAGCATTGCGGCAAGAGACTTCCAAGCCGGACAACGCTAACAAAGTGTATGGAGGAGGAATGTGAAACAATTTGCTCCAAGATTAAAGAGCAATTGAAGGAGAAGGATATTTTTGTACAGGCTGACGAGACGACTGATTCGCAAGGACGGGCCATGACCGCAATCATGGCTGGAACTTTGAATGGAGTCACCCTGGAACGTCCGTTCTTGATTGGTCTGAGCGATGTTACTACCATCAATAATCAGAGTCTCCAGTTAGCGGTTATCAGGGCTTTACGCAAAGTCCTTGGAAGTGAATTGGCTAATAAGAAGCTACGTCTTTTTCTCACTGATGGAGCCAGTTATTGTCTCAAGGCTGGTCGTGGACTGAGGCAGCAGTTTCCTAATTTAATACACGTTACCTGTATAGCTCACGCTCTCAATCGTGTTGCTGACCTCGCTAGGACGCAATTTCCGAAAGTAAACCATCTCATCTCGGAAGTCAAGAAATTTTTTGTGAAGTCATCAATTAGAAAGCGCCACTTCGCAGCTTCCTTCAAAATTCCGCTGCCGCCCGAACCGGTGATTAGTCGTTAAGGAACTTGGTTGGAAGCTGCCTTCTATTATGAGAGGAATTTTCTGAATGTCAAGAAATTCGTGGAGGAATTGAAGAACGACAGTGCTGCAATAATTGAAGCCAAAGAAATCTTTGAAGATGAAGAGATCCTTACTCAGCTTGAAGTCATCAAAGACAACTTCCCAATACTTGTGAAGGCAATTAAGGCTTTGCAAGAGAGGCTTCCTCTGGTCGAGAGCTTCAAATTAATAGAAGAGGTCCAGACCACTCTCACACTGCAGCCTTTTGCCAACAAGTTGAAAGAGTTGCTGGATAAGAATCCTGGATATAGGAAAATGATGGAAACAGCAAGTTCCTTGCATAGTGCTAAAGGAAATGAAGAATATGATGCCAATACCTTCTTGATGGCCAATGCTCCGATGGTGACATGCGACGTGGAAAGACTTTTCTCTGTCCTAAAGGATGTTAACTCTCCAAAGAGAGGAAGATTAACGGAGGCTCATCTTGAAGATATTTTATTCATTCGTTGGAATGGCAAACTCATTTGATAATATCGTTCCATGACCATCAAAGGGTTTTTCGGATCAGACGTTTGAATAAATGATGATAGAAAAATTGTTCCCTCCCTCATTTTGCGACCTTATGTTCTGATATGTAACAAAACGTTTTAGTTAATAATGATTTTAGAAAAACTTAGGAATATAATATTTTCAAAAATCTTGGTGCTATTTTTTGCGACAGTAAGTGAACGCAAAGTTAATTTTTCAAGTGACTAACTACTATGACTCTCGAAAAATAAAATTTATTATATATATATATATATATAAATTATTCATTTTAAATATATGCACAAATATATATACTTAATAGCCATTAAATGTAATCGACAATTTAAAAAAGTAACATTCAAATAGTTTTGAGCTATAATTTCATTTAAGGATTTCTATGATTAACTCTTAAAGGATTAAAATGGAAACAACTCTGCGTTCAGAAATAGTAAACGGCATATAAAAAATGTTAATAAATTTTCACATCCCAAACTATCACTTCTAACCAATTTACACAAATAGTTTTACCTTTTCATTTTTAAGAAATTATTTATTCATGGCAATACAAGGCATATTTTCGGTAATTTATTTAAAAAGTGCCAATAAATTTTCTAAAATAACCCAGAATTAAACCATTTTATTTATAGTATGTACTGTTATTTGAAAGTAGTTGGCGCGTAGAACTTTGTATTCACTTACTGTCATAAAAAATGACAACACAATGTTTTTATATTAAATGTCTTCCTAAAAAAATCTTTGATCGCAAAATTGAGGGGGTCAACAAAGAATCAATTTATCTATTCTTATATTCCTTTTATATTTTTTGTCTTATCTTTATATAATTGATATAAAAGTATTCTCATTAATCAGTAAATCAAAATGTGTTATTTTGTATATATATGTAAATAATGAAACAAACATACTATGCGAGTACTTACTGGATTCTTTCTCGTAGTAGGTGTTTAAACTCAAAAAAGGAAAGCCAAATTCATTCCTTCAACCTCTTAATGTCTCATCTAATATCCAATACCTCGATTCATCTACGGATCCGTATATTCTAAATGAACATCCCTTAATATATCCTTGGTATGATGTAATTTTTGTTAGTCAAGAAGGAGAACTGATAATTTCTCTAGACAACATTTAATTGAATTATCTGATTATTATTTTCATTAATTTGCGAAAAAAAATATTACTCAAGTAATAAACTAATATAAATTGAAAACAATACATCTAAAAGGCATGTACGGTTATAAATTCAACCAATATTCATGTTTGTCAAATTTTTCTTTGAAAGGAATGCTTATTTAGTTTTATTTATAATCGTTTACATAAAATATAAGATATTAAAATATATATATTTATGAAGAAAATTTATTTAAGTATTTTATTAAATAAACAGTAATTTAAATGACCCTTTACACTGTATTAAAATTTGTAGCTGCACTTCTTCATCCCATGAGGATCCAAAACAGACAGGCTCATAATGAAAATGTTTGTAAAGGTAGGTTGTGTCGATTAGAAAGGGACCGGAATGCGTGTCAATAAGGAGTATTGAGTTTCTTGAAATATACAACCTTCACTTGATTTTACTATTTATTTGCAAAAAAATATATTAAATCATAAAACAATAAAAACCAATGGATACAACTCTGAGAACAATTAATCTAAAAGTCATATATGGGTATAAACTGAATATGTTGCATCAGTCTACGTATAAGCCATTCATGTCAGAAGATATATATATATATATATATATATATATATCTACTATGGTAAACAATTTAAATTATATGGTGCTATAAATAACTCTTCATATTGTAATAAACATCGTGATTTCATTACTTCTTCAGGGTTCCATTATACTTTTGCCTCTCTTTTTTTCCTCGGCAGTAGCTTTGTCCTCCTAGTAATTTATATTGAATTTGGAGAAATCCCATCAGGTTCCGAAACAGACAGTCTCATCATGAAGGCGTATGTAAAGGAGTCGAGAGGTTAAGACCCCCAGAAGTTGGGGGAAGACTGCCCTATTGTCTAGTTTTCTTCATACAACTCGAGGTCGATAATGAATTTAATTATACAACCATCAACAACGAATTCGATGAAAATTATGTCGCCCTCATCACCAACGAGGCTGAAAGAAACAGCTGCAGTCGTCGGCTTCGGTTCCTCTCAATAGAAAGCGAAGAGACCCACCTCTCCTCTATAGTTGCACTTCCACCCCGCATCTGGGCATTTTTATCCTCCTTGGTTCCATTCAAATGTAGAACACTTGTGGTCACGTGTCTTGGGGATGCCTTTGGGTCTTTGAACTTCTTGGGGCGACTCCACGCCTTGGATCCTCTTTACTTCGATAAGAGAGCTGAATCCTTCCCACCATCTCCGACTCCATTGTTCGCTCGAGCTTGATGACTTCCCTAGGGTTGAGTTTCCCTATTAGAAGACTGTCGAGCGGCATTGTAATGAAGCCAACAATAATCGAGTGATGTATCGTATTGCCACACTAGTAGTGTCCAAACCTCATCCGATGGGTAAGGAAATCGTCGATAGGCTCAGCCTTAAAGATTTCCTCGAACTCTTCCATGACTAGAGGCTCCTCGGCCTCTACGAACTTATATGTGCTGGAACTCCACAGTAAAACAGAAAGTTCCGGATCAGGCAGGCCCAGGCTTTTGGGAGGGCCCTACAGTTGTTATGGGGGGGCACAGTTGGCACATTCATAAAAAAATCGGGCCCACGTCACTCAGTGGGTGGGCGGGCCTGGCCCCCTCAGGCCCGCCCATCCCGCCGGGCCTGTTCCGGATCCATCCAGTCAGGTTCGCCTTCTTCTTCCCGTAATTGATCCGGATTCTCCCCGAGCTCGAGTTCAGGGCATAGCTCTTGAAGCTCCGGAAACTTCAAGGTGGAACACGAATTCTTAACGTAGAGGATCCTAAATATAAACGGAGTAGGGTTTCTCTCCATTCATAGGATCCCAGAAAAGTAAACATCTTCCTAGGATTTGACTTCACATTTATATTTTGTTGCTATGAACTAACACTATTTATATTATCATAACAATAAGAAGCATAAGGATTATTATTCTAAAATAACATTGCAAAGATTGTTAGTGTTTAGGTTTAGTGAGTAAATATATAAAATAAAGCATTTCCTTAGTTTTCTTCAATATTGCTGACTTTGTTGCATGTATTATAAAAAATGTAGCATGTGGCTAGGTTTATTTGATTTTTTCTTTCAACTCTGGTACATTCATCTAAAAG
>CP045900.1:334870-359555 GCA_013387185.1 Caligus rogercresseyi | reverse complement strand
AAGAGTTGAAGAAAAAAATTGAATAAACCTAGCCACATGCTACATTTTTTTAATACATGCAACAAAGTCAGCAATATTGAAGAAAACTAAGGAAATGCTTTATTTTATATATTTACTCACTAAACCTAAACACTAACAATCTTTGCAATGTTATTTTAGAATAATAATCCTTATGCTTCTTATTGTTATGATAATAATAAATAGTGTTAGTTCATAGCAACAAAATATAAATGTGAAGTCAAATCCTAGGAAGAATGTTTACTTTTCTGGGATCCTATGAATCCTACTCCGTTTATATTTAGGATCCTCTAAAGAAGAATTCGTGTTCCACCTTGAAGTTTCCGGAGCTTCAAGAGCTATGCCCTGAACTCGAGCTCGGGGAGAATCCGGATCAATTACGGGAAAGAAGAAGGCAAACCTGACTGGATGGATCCGGAACAGGCCCGGCGGGATGGGCGGGCCTGAGGGGGCCAGGCCCGCCCACCCACTGAGTGACGTGGGCCCGATTTTTTTATGAATGTGCCAAATTGTGCCCCCCATAACATCTGTAGGGCCCTCCCAAAAGCCTGGGCTTGATCCGGAACTTTCTGTTTTACTGTGGAGTTCCAGCACATATAAGTTCGTAGAGGCCGAGGAGCCTCTAGTCATGGAAGAGTTCGAGGAAATCTTTAAGGCTGAGCCTATCGACGATTTCCTTACCCATCGGATGAGGGTTGGACACTACTAGTGTGGCAATACGATACATCACTCGATTATTGTTGGCTTCATTACAATGCCGCTCGACAGTCTTCTAATAGGGAAACTCAACCCTAGGGAAGTCATCAAGCTCGAGCGAACAATGGAGTCGGAGATGGTAGGGAAGGATTCAGCTCTCTTATCGAAGTAAAGAAGATCCAAGGCGTGGAGTCGCCCCAAGAAGTTCAAAGACCCAAAGGCATCCCCAAGACACGTGACCACAAGTGTTCTACATTTGAATGGAACCAAGGAGGATAAAAATGCCCAGATGCGGGGTGGAAGTGCAACTATAGAGGAGTGGTGGGTCTCTTCGCTTTCTATTGAGAGGAACCGAAGCCGACGACTGCAGCTGTTTCTTTCAGCCTCGTTGGTGATGAGGGCGACATAATTTTCATCGAATTCGTTGTTGATGGTTGTATAATTAAATTCATTATCGACCTCGAGTTGTATGAAGAAAACTAGACAATAGGGCAGTCTTCCCCCAACTTCTGGGGGTCTTAACTTCTCGACTCCTTTACATACGCCTTCATGATGAGACTGTCTGTTTCGGAACCTGATGGGATTTCTCCAAATTCAATATAAATTACTAGGAGGACAAAGCTACTCCCGAGGAAAAAAAGAGAGGCAAAAGTATAATGGAACCCTGAAGAAGTAATGAAATCACGATGTTTATTACAATATGAAGAGTTATTTATAGCACCATATAATTTAAATTGTTTACCATTTATATCATATATATATATATATATATCTTCTGACATGAATGGCTTATACGTAGACTGATGCAACATATTCAGTTTATACCCATATATGAATTTTAGATGAATTGTTCTCAGAGTTGTATCCATTGGTTTTTATTGTGTTATGATTTAATATATTTTTTTGCAAATAAATAGTAAAATCAAGTGAAGGTTGTATATTTCAAGAAACTCAATACTCCTTATTGACACGCATTCCGGTCCCTTTCTAATCGACACAACCTACCTTTACAAACATTTTCATTATGAGCCTGTCTGTTTTGGATCCTCATGGGATGAAGAAGTGCAGCTACAAATTTTAATACAGTGTAAAGGGTCATTTAAATTACTGTTTATTTAATAAAATACTTAAATAAAATTTTCTTCATAAATATATATATTTTTAATATCTTATATTTTATGTAAACGATTATAAATAAAACTAAATAAGTATTCCTTTCAAAGAAAAATTTGACAAACATGAATATTGGTTGAATTTATAACCGTACATGCCTTTTAGATGTATTGTTTTCAATTTATATTAGTTTATTACTTGAGTAATATTTTTTTTCGCAAATCAATGAAAATAATAATCAGATAATTCAATTAAATGTTGCCTAGAGAAATTATCAGTTCTCCTTCTTGACTAACAAAAATTACATCAAACCAAGGATATATTAAGGGATGTTCATTTAGAATATACGGATCCGTAGATGAATCGAGGTATTGGATATTAGATGAGACATTAAGAAGTTGAAGGAATGAATTTGGCTTTCCTTTTTTGAGTTTAAACACCTACTACGAGAAAGAATCCAGTAAGTACTCGCATAGTATGTTTGTTTCATTATTTACATATACTATACAAAATAACACATTTTGATTTACTGATTAATGAGAATACTTTTATATCAATTATATAAAGATAAGACAAAAAAATATAAAAGGAATATAAGAATAGATAAATTGATTCTTTGTTGACCCCCTCAATTTTGCGATCAAAGATTTTTTTAGGAAGACATTTATTATAAAAACATTGTGTTGTCATTTTTTATGACAGTAAGTGACTACTAAGTTCTACGCGCCAACTACTTTCAAATAACAATACATACTATAAATAAAATGGTTTATTTCTGGATTATTTTAGAAAATTTATTGGCATTTTTTAAAATAAATTACCGAAAAATATGCCTTGTATTGCCATGAATAAATAATTTCTTAAAAATGAAAAGGTAAAACTATTTGTATAAATTGGTTAAAAGTGATAGTTTGGGATGTGAATATTTATTAACATTTTTTATATGCCGCTTAATATTTCTGAACGCAGAGTTGTTTCCATTTTAATCCTTTAAGAGTTAATCATAGAAATCCTTAAATGAAATTATAGCTCAAAACTATTTGAATGTTACTTTTTTAAATTGTCGATTACATTTAATGGCTATTAAGTATATATATATATATATATATATGCATATATTTAATATATATATATATATATATATATAATAAATTTTCTTTTTCGAGAGTCATAGTAGTAGTCACTTGAAAAATTAACTTTGCGTTCACTTACTGTCGCAAAAAATAGCACCAAGATTTTTGAAAATATTATATTCCTAAGTTTTTCTAAAATCATTATTAACTAAAACGTTTTGTTACATATCAGAACATAAGGTCGCAAAATGAGGGAGGGAACAATTTTTCTATCATCATTTATTCAAACGTCTGATCCGAAAAATCCTTTGATGGTCATGGAACGATATTATCAAATGAGTTTGCCATTCCAACGAATGAATAAAATATCTTCAAGATGAGCCTCCGTTAATCTTCCTCTCTTTGGAGAGTTAACATCCTTTAGGACAGAGAAAAGTCTTTCCACGTCGCATGTCACCATCGGAGCATTGGCCATCAAGAAGGTATTGGCATCATATTCTTCATTTCCTTTAGCACTATGCAAGGAACTTGCTGTTTCCATCATTGTCCTATATCCAGGATTCTTATCCAGCAACTCTTTCAACTTGTTGGCAAAAGGTTGCAGTGTGAGAGTGGTCTGGACCTCTTCTATCAATTTGAAGCTCTCGACCAGAGGAAGCCTCTCTTGCAAAGCCTTAATTGCCTTCACAAGTATTGGGAAGTTGTCTTTGATGACTTCAAGCTGAGTAAGGATCTCTTCATCTTCAAAGATTTCTTTGGCTTCAATTATTGCAGCACTGTCGTTCTTCAATTCCTCCACGAATTTCTTGACATTAAGAAAATTTCTTTCATAATAGAAGGCAGCTTCCAACCAAGTTCCCTAACGACTAATCACCGGTTCGGGCGGCAGCGGAATTTTGAAGGAAGCTGCGAAGTGGCGCTTTCTAATTGATGACTTCACAAAAAATTTCTTGACTTCCGAGATGAGATGGTTTACTTTCGGAAATTGCGTCCTAGCGAGGTCAGCAACACGATTGAGAGCGTGAGCTATACAGGTAACGTGTATTACATTAGGAAACTGCTGCCTCAGTCCACGACCAGCCTTGAGACAATAACTGGCTCCATCAGTGAGAAAAAGACGTAGCTTCTTATTAGCCAATTCACTTCCAAGGACTTTGCGTAAAGCCCTGATAACCGCTAACTGGAGACTCTGATTATTGATGGTAGTAACATCGCTCAGACCAATCAAGAACGGACGTTCCAGGGTGACTCCATTCAAAGTTCCAGCCATGATTGCGGTCATGGCCCGTCCTTGCGAATCAGTCGTCTCGTCAGCCTGTACAAAAATATCCTTCTCCTTCAATTGCTCTTTAATCTTGGAGCAAATTGTTTCACATTCCTCCTCCATACACTTTGTTAGCGTTGTCCGGCTTGGAAGTCTCTTGCCGCAATGCTTCTCGAAGAAGTTGATGAACTCAGGTTGTTCCACCTTGGCCAAAGGGATGTTGCAGGCGATCATCATTCTTGTCAGATCCATGGTAAAAGTAGGGCGTGTAACCGATGAAGTCTGTTCCTCCAACTCAATAGTCTGTGTTTTGTTGAAGAGATCAAGATGTTTCTGGTGTTTATTGGATCGGACATGATGGAAGAGGTTGCTCCTAATTTTAATATTGAAGGATTTGGAACACAGCCTACAGCATAGAGATTCTTTTTGTGAGTCGTAAACCCACACTCTGTTCCCACCGAGCTCGTGGATGAGACGGATCGGATCTATAACTTTGGGCATCTCGAATATCTGAAAGTAATAAAAACGTTAGTGATATAGATTTTTTTTGATAACAAATTAATTTGAAGCTATGAAACAGTATGATGATATAAAATTACATAGTCTTTTGTTTTAAAGTTCTTTAAATGGAGAATCATCAATTAAAAGATTATTTTCCATTCAAACAAGATAAAAAAATAAACCAGCCAATAATCAAAACTACATTAAGTGCAATTCCATGCAAGTCAATTTAATATTATTTAAGGGTCACTACATTAAATAAGGAAAGGTTCTGCAGACATATTTGCTCAACCAAATCGGCCCATTACACTTAAGGTATCATTCCCTCCTCCAGTCTCCAGGAATGCCTTTACATGGAACATTCAATCATTTGCGGAGGCCAGTGCCCTTCCAGGAGGAAGGACTTGACTCTGTCCCTGCCTGAGGAGGAATGACTTGGACTCTATTGCTACAACACGCTACATGAGACCACAAGGAGCAATCCTAAATTGATGACAGATTTCTTGAGGGCAGCCAAGAGCCTGGGGTCCCTCTTCTGGTCACTTTTGGGTTGTGCTGAGACCTGCTGGAATCTTCCTCCCTCGCTTCTTCGAAACAATGCTTGAGCTGGACTTGAGGAGCCTCAAGAGAATCTCTTGTTCAGCTCGAGACCCATGTGTCTTAGAAAATCTACCAAAGTTGCGCATAGATACCTCCCTCCTAGCAGATCTCATGTTCTTTGCCTTCACTCATTCTTTCTGCGTCCTGGGCCTCGGACATTGAATTAATCGAGAATGAGAATTAGTTAGCGAGTACTTACATCTATATGGGACGAAATAGAAGAGAAATGAAAAATCTCTGAAACGTCTCTGTGGATCCCAAACTGCACGTGTTAGATTTATATAGAATAAATTAAACAAATCTTCTTTTTTCCGTCCAGATTTTTATTTAGTTCATATAACTTTTTTTCTTCTTTCTCAAATGAAAACAAATCAGTGACAAGAAGATCATGGGTAGAAACTGTTTCGTTCTTCCTTTCTTGTTTGCATTTAATACTACATACTTCATAAAAAATAATAGCAAAATAATATAATCAGTTGGTGTACATGAAGAAAAGAACGGCCAAAAGCAACAATTATTTACAACTCGTTCAACAGCATCATTTGAAACCCATTGAAGCAAAAAATAGATGGAGGTTTGGTGTTTCCAATTGAATGAAGCCTTTTTTCTAGCACTATTTTCATTTTGTTTTGGCCGGAAAGGATAAGAAATTACACTGTTAGGGCTATATCAATGTTTTTGTCCATGTTTGGTAATAACAAGTTCTACATATCAAAGATAAACAGAATATGAGTCAATCAGATATGATAACATTTGAGGACCTTTTTCTCAACCGTGATTGATTGGAGGAAAAGATGAGTGGCAATAATAGTTGTATTAGAAATAAAATATCATTTCACTCACGGGCTTAAAGATGCAAACATAATTGTGAGGGAATAATTGTAATTTATACTATAAAAAACGAATGGCTCTTCTTATGGGATTTGATCGTTGTCATTTATGAATCCTGGGAATAAAAGCCTCCAATATCATCCATAATGTGAACAACTCCTCATTATCAGAGAAAGAAATACGTAATGATACCTGACGATAAATCGAGGATCCCAGTTTATTCCTTCAAATCATCTCGAATACCTCAATCATCAAATCGACAATAAGACGACATCAACATTTTATATTGAATAAGAAATAATTTTTAATAAGTCATTTTATATTATAGTTTTATCTTTAGAATGTAATTTTGAATTATATTGTCATTTATGTTTTGTTTTAACGTAACTGTCTTACGATTGTGTTTTATCTCCTACTTTCTATTGTATTGTAATTTTGTATGCTGTATGGATTTTAGCTAATAAATAAACATCTGAACAAAAAAATCGAGGATCCCACAAACGTTACTGCGATAAATATTTTTTGTACCAAAGCACATTTATTCATCTAATTTGATAATACACTTATGAGAAATTATAACATAAAGGAAAAATGAATATATAATTATATTTAATAAATAATTACCTCCGCCGAAGGAGGTATGTTTTCACTGGCGTTTGTTGGTTTGTTAGTTTGTTGGTTTGTCAGCAAGATAACTCAAAAAGTACTGAACGGTTTGAAGGAAATTTTGTGGAGTTGTTGGAAGTGCCAAAAGGAAGAAGTGATAAATTTTGGCATCTCTGAGTGCAGAATTAAGATGCAAAATGAGCTAAATACTACAAATTTTTCAAGTTAGCCTACTCTGCCAATAGATGTCGCTGTGCTGTGAAATTGGGTGCCGGTAGCGTCTTCCTCTCAGAATTTCCGTCCAGAACCTCCCCGTCCCTCTACGCCGCTCCAGTCGTGAAAAATCTGCCTCGGAAGGCTCAGGACGGCGGAGGTTTGCACTCTCTGAGTGTATATATGCCTCTAGTTTATAAATATATTTATAATTTTTTCAACAAAATATATAAGTTTTCAGAAGTTGAGGCTCTATTGCATCTCATTTATATATAGCATCAAATATTTTGATTCTTATGAAATTTATTGGAATTGATAATGGTCAATGGATATAAAAGAAAAAGTTGCTTATGTAAATAACGTCATATTTTAGGAATATTTTTATTTCTTCCCGAATTGATCTTCTGACTTCACATTTCACAAGAAAAGGCTTGTGGTCTCTTTTTAACTTTGTAGAAAGAAACAGAGTCTCTCTTCCGATGTTTTCCCTTTTATACTTCCTGTGGTTTATGTCTAAAGTTATAATCTTGTATCTTATCTTGTACAAGGAACATCGTACTGGACCAGCTCTTTATAATAATATATATCCCAACATTCCTACCCTCTATTTCGTTTGATTTGCTCAACGTTATTTTTTTTGTCGCTTCCTCAAGTTGTAGATGTCGAATTGTTTTTAATAATAAAAAACATAAAAAACTAGAGGACTCAGAGAGTGCAAACCTCCACCGATCCCACCAAATGAATCACTTGGTCTTTTTGTCATTTGCCAATAGATGTTGCTGTGCTGTGCTCTCCTCTTTGAGAGCACAGCACAGTGACATCTATTGGCAGAGCAGGCTAACTTGAAATATTTATCAGTATTTAGCTCATTTTGCATCTTAAAGAAGCACTCAGAGATGCCAAATTTAATCACTTGTTCCTTTTGGCATTTCTAACAACTCCACAAAGTTTCATTTGAATCCGTTCCGCACTTTTTGAGTTATCCTGCTGACAAACAAACCAACCAACCAACGCCAGTGAAAACAATACCTCTTTCGGCGGAGGTAATTATAAAACAATCTGTTGAACCAATTGGTACATTATTAAAACTAACATTTTTAACTTTCTTATTTCCGAGTTTGATTAAAATTTGTGTCTTATGTAAAATCAACACTTCGCTTACAAAGTTGCTTATTTTATTAATGAGAAAGCATAATTTTTAATACATAAAAAATGAAGAAAATTGACTTGGCGACTGAAAAAAGGATGTTAATTTGTGGATTTAGCCGGGACAACCAATACGATATTCCTTCCGATTACCAAAACTATGGAGATATCAGTTTTTGAATAAGTTCAATACAGTTTCAAGTTGTAAAATATATTAAAAGAGCTTTTCTCTTATTAGTTTAATGGAATGAATAAACATTATAGAGTTATAATTATTCTATAATACGTATAAAATTTTCAATGGCGCTTATCAATAAAACCCTTATCGTCTCGGGTGTCGAACCCCAAACATTGAGAGTTGGCCAAGCATTATTTAAATTAATAATGATCAATAAAAACGCATTACATATGTAGATATTTCTACTGTTCATATTGAAGTTTTGTAAATTAAAAAATGTGAAAATGAAAGATGAAAAAAATTAGCTCGTCCTTTCATATTTTATTCTTCATGAACTTACCTCATATTTATGTAAACATAAAAGAATTATGGTGTAAAGAACGATTATTATCCATGAATATAAACTGCACCTTATATCTAATTAGTTATTCTAACTAGGGGCAAGGCCTTTCCTTCTGCACAAAAAGGTGCATTTATGTAAATCGTCATTTGGCAAAGTCTGCAAATATTAGGTGAAGGGCCCTTAAATGTTGATTTACAAGGATCCATGCAATGTGCTTTATAGGAAAAAAATACAATAATGAAGGCTGCATGAGAAACTTTGTTTAATCGTATGAGCAAAACATAAGTGTGTATATTTTTTCATGAGAGAACTCGAGTTTAGAAAAATCTTAGGGGCAAGCTAAAGTATTACATTGTTGTATGGAAATAATGTTAAGTGGGGAATTACCAAATAAAATAATTCCAGTGGAAACTCTGAGGTTTGACGGGTATATATAAGGCTTATGAGCGTTCAGCTTTTTTGCGTTCAGCGTTCCGTTCAGCGTTAAAAAATAGCGTTCCGTTAGCGTTCAGCGTTCAAATATTTTTAAAATAACATTGTGTAATTTAGAAAAAGGATGACATTTTTTTATGAAGATTTTTCAAAAAAGTAATGCGTAGTGATGACGTTTTTTTAGAAAAGAATTTTCAAAAAAAGTAATGCGTAGTGGTGACGTTTTTTTAGAAAAGAATTTCCAAAAAAGTTATGCGTAGTGATGACGTTTTTTTGAAAAGAATTGTCAAAGAAAGTGATGACATTTTTTTAAAGAAAATAATTTCTGAAAAAAGTCCAAGAAATGTTTGGAATAATTGAAGGCTGAACGCAAAACTCTTTTTTTGCGTTCAACGTTCAAAAAAAAAGTTGCGTTCCGTTCATTGAAAATCTGTTCAGCTGAACGCCGTTCAATTTTGCGTTCCGTTCACAAACCTGGTATATATATTATATATCAGACTTGTGACGTTCGCGAAAAATTGTTAATCGTTGTGCGTTTGTCGTTCGCCAAAAGTTATCATTCGTCGTTAATTTTAAATTGAATCGTTCGTCGTTCATCGTTCGTTTGTCGTTCGCCATTCTGAAAAACGTTGACGACGTTTTTATTTTTAGAAAGAAATTTGTCCCATGAAAATTTTTTTTGGCGCCAAAAACGAACGACGAACGATAAGGAACTTTTTATCGTTCGTCGTTCGTTAAAACTTGGTCACTCATTGTTTGCGAACGACAACAAATGAACAATAAATCAACAAGTCTGATATATATATATATATATATATATAGATATATATATATATATATATATATATATATATATATATATATATATATCAGGAATATATTTATATGTATAATAAATTGATCAAGAAACAATAACTAAGTTAAATTACTTAGTAAAATTGAATTATATTTTAGTGATTTTAAGGGTTCTAATGATAAATCATTTTATAGGTGTATTTAGTATTTTAACAAAGAATAGATTAGGAACACATTCGTATATACTTTAAATGTAACCAATTAATATTAAAGAGTAAGGATACAGTGATATATAATATTGTAATTACGTAAATATTCATGTTTTTAAACATTTTTCTTGTCTATATATTATTTGCCTTTTTATGAACAATTATTTCAGTGGCATTTATCTAATATCAAGCACAAGTTATATGTCTGACTATAATATTGCGTTAATTGGCTATAATAATGAATACGATATAATATGAGTGTATATTTATCCATGGAATACTATAAACTACATGGTAGGGTGACTCTATACCTTAGTAGGTATTCATTCCTTAGTGAAACATGATGCATTTCAAAATCATTTATATTTCTCGAAATTGATCCCAATAAGTGTAAATTGGCTCTGACTAGTTCAAGTTTTATATTGAATATTTTAATTTAATAAGAGTATAAATACTAAAACTGAAGAAATGTAATATATACTTTAACATATATAATAAATAAGTAGAATTTATATGTCCTGCTTACATATGATTTCCTGGCGTGCAAAAAATGTTACCTTTCATGTAGTTTTTAGTATTCTTGATTATCTTACTGTGATGGTGCTACTTTTCTTTTTTTTTTGGAAACGTTAATGTATTCTCTGTTATACTGCATTTGCTACATGTAGTATATTTTATTTAAAGCAAAGCTAAACCAGGGAAGCAAAGCTATAAATTTTACGTTAGCGAACAAAAAATATATAATTAATATCCTATTTTTTGTATATTTGTGGCAAACAAATTTGTAAACAAATACAGCAAATACGAAGGAAAAAAACAGCAATAAAAAATGTTATTTTGTTTAGGCAAATTAATACTCTTTTGGTATATTTTGTTGTACAAAAGATGGATAAACATTTGCTTTCTAATTAACAATAACAGGACGGTAGATTACCAAAACCACAATGACAAAAGATACCAAACTGGGACTCCTGAGAGAGTTAGGATTCTGTTGATTAATTTTTATAGAAAATAAGTATATATTTATTCCATTTAGTGTGTAACATCATAAATCTTATTATTTCTATCTCGTCAGCTAAATATATTGAAACATGTTTTCGTTGACATGGGAGGGTAAAATAATTTTTCTAATTTTTTATTCCTTCTTTCCGTTGTGACGTCATCAACCACCAATAAATAAGTAGTCACTTGTTCTGCCAGATGTTGTGTTGGGATACCTTAATAAGAATATATGATTAGTAAATCAATATCCCAGAGTCGTCGCCAGATATGTGCTGGGATCTTACAAAATAATATATATCTCAATATCCCAGAGTCGTCGCCAATTAGGTTGCACGGCAGGAACGAATATTAAAGAACGCACGTGGAGAGGGTCATGACTGGTAGACTGATTTATTATCACCGTAAGAAAAGGAAGGAAATATATACGGAAGAGGAAGAGTGAAGCACAGTAGACATGTCTTTCAACGTGACGTTAGGGACATAACAATTTTCTTAGCTGCTGGATCCTCGTCCGAGGGCATTCGATAGGGAATTAAGGTCATCTAAGGCTGAATCATCCAGATCGGTTGAGAAACCCTTATCCTCATTGCTCCGGGCGGAGTGATCCTGCAGTCCCCTGTTACATCTATGGCTGGAAGGGCGGATCACGAAGGATTCGTCGTTCCAGGGACAGGAGACTCGTTCTGGGCATCCGTTTGTCTTCTGAATCCTAAACGACTCGATTAGCATCCTCCATGGAGTATTGCTTTACCGCTGTCGTCACGGAACGCGACTCTTCCCGCATCAGGTCTTCCTCAGAAGGAGATCCGACTCCGAGAAGCCTGTTTCCCTTTTCGCCTCCGGGTTCACTAGTGTCGATGCTAGCCTGTCCCTTGAAAGTTTTGGGTCCGATTGAGGCGGAAAGTCCATTCCTTTCACTAAATAACAATAATATTCCTTTTTTTAATGAGAGGCACAAAAACCACGACTCATCAAAACGAAGGAGTGGTTCCGAGTTTTTCATGTAACTTTTAGAATGTCTTAAAACAAATGTAAAAAATAAGGCAGGATTATGTAAATATATATTAATAAACATAATAGTTCAAAATGGGGGGAAATATTGCTAAATATTTATATTTTTCGGAACTCATTTTTTGAATTTTCTTTTGTAAGGCAATTGGCCTGCTGATCTTTTTAAATCTGGATGCGCAATAGATTGAATAAGAGGAGGAAGGGACACAGTACGCAGCTGATAAAATAAAAGAAGAAGGTACGAATTACTATTATGCCTTGAATAGTCAAAGTCTAAATAGAGTAAAATCTAGGTAAGGGGGAAAATAAAATAAGTAGACCTTGGAGGTCATGATAGTCAATCACATTAAAGGTATATTTTTCAAAAGAATCATCCCGTCTCCACATCAATGGTATTTATTGAAGGATTTCATTACAACAACAATTTCCAAGAGTTCTATAGGGAGCTGATAATATTGAATCAACTACCGCCCGTGGCTGCCATTTTAGCTAAATTACTGACGTCTTCAAGTTGATTGAATGGTTCTTCTCCATTGAGCGTCCAGTTATAATATAGGTCCGTGAATTGGCCATATACAATACCAATGTGAAAACCATGCAAAGACTGGTAGAGTAGAAAAAACCTTTTTGTGTATACGACCATGTACATTTTTATACTTATAACAAAGGGAAAGAGGGGCGAATTCAATTCAAGGGGAAGGGGGCCGAGGGGGGATTATAGAAAATCCTATATATTTGTAGTACCAATATATCTATTTGCAATAAGGAGAAGCAGGAGCATAGCATGAAAAAGTACTTGGATGCAAATAATGACAATAAAAATAATATATATTTTAAAAGCAACTACATATTTATACCATTATTAATGTTATTATTATTATTATTATTTAGAATGGGTAATTCTAGAAAAGGTATCAAGGGATAATAAAATAATAATATATAAATTGATCAGAGAAAATGAGGAAGGAATATAGTGACGCACGGAATTGTTAGATTCCGCTCAAACTTGCAACTTTTCCTCACTTTGGAAACTGAATCAAAATATATATAAAGAGTCTCCTCTTCTAATATAATCCCATGAAAATATAGAGTTTTGAGAGTATGTGTAGGGTTTCACGGATACCGAATAACACACAACACATTATATGCATAAGAAACTATACATATATTTCAATCTTTAAGATGAGAGAGAGTTATCAGCCGGGGGAAGCACATGGGGCTCCCGTGATGTCGATGTGGTGAAGACGTTAGTGCTAGTGACGTCATTGTATTAGAGGTATCCTCACAGTATGGGTATTCGTTTGCTGTCCATTGTTGGTAGATAGAAAGAGCTAAAAAAGAGAGTATTTTAACATGGAGAATAAATTCCTCCTTGTTTATAGAGAAAAATGTATATCATATATGAAGTCTCTCTCTTTATTTATTTTTTCTGTCGCTGTCTTTCCCCAGGAATTCATTCAGAGCTAATACATATATCTGACAATCACGCCCCCATGCGTCAATTCGGCACTCTACTTGAATTCTGTTTGTATAGTCCCTCTTTCGTAAAACTGACTCCAAGTTTGACGGACGGTAATACTGAGCCTGAAAGCATGGATTGGATTTTGATCGAAATATAAAAATCGGCCAATTAATTCGACAAAAATACACATTAGAAGGATATCAACTTGTAAGTTTTTGTTAATTCGCCAATAAACATACTTTTATGCCACAATTATCTTTCGTTTTATATGTCTTAACTTCTGAGTGATGGTCCATTTGTCGTCAAATAAAGTGACAAAAATAAACAATCATGATTTTCTTGTGTATGAAGAGTTGCTTTATCAAATTAATAGATGATATTAAAGGAGTTTATTCAATTATTTTTTGAAAATGGCATTGTTGTTCACACCTCAACTGCAGCCCTGAGTGAAATGGGGAGTTATTTCATAATGTCAACAGTTTTTTCATTATTCTCTCTTCTTTCCTTTCATCATGTTCGAGAAAAAAGTTCCCATTAGTTATTACTATTATTCCAGGCTTGTATCTTGCAGTTTTTTCTGATCGATGATCAATATCAATTTAGCGATCATTGATCGCTGATCGGAACATTACACACGGTCCTGATATTAAGATCGAAAGAAATTGGCAAAAAATCCCATTCGCCATTTCAACGGCCACCGATCCAGGTGTATTGAGGCTTTAAATACTCCGTCTTTACATCAGAGGGTGGTCCATTTATCTTTGGATATAATGACGTAAAATAAATTGACAAAAAATAGCGACATAGCCAACAATTTGAATAAAATAATTAGAAAGAAAACACATTTTAGAATATGAAGATAGGCTTCATTTGAAGGATTGGATACAAATCCCTTCGCCATGTCAACGCCAACCAATCAGAGTTGTTAGGATTTTAAAACACTTTGTCGCTGGGTCACTTGGCCTCATCAATCTCAATGTAAAGACATTGGGGTTCCACATCTTTGCTTATGAGTCCCAAGTTACATATTTGAAAATCGGGTTTCAACCCCCATAATATAGACTGATTGGATCTGAAGATCCATAGACAAAGGTTTGAACCCAATATCCCAGTTATTAACCGTCAGGGCTCAATACCCCATCGGTGGAGGATTCAGAACCACCATGGAACCCAATACTCCGTTAGTGTATTTGGTGAAACTCTAGGTTCCGTAAGCAACATTTGCAATTAAGTGGCACTATTGTTATCCGTTCTGTCACTTATCTGCATTATTAGCGTGATTTTGAGACCTACTATTAGGTTGATAAGCAAAGAATTGAAAGCTGAACGGAATACCAGTAAATACCCCTTACGATAAGCGTTCATTTTTATAAGTATAATAATAATAATATAAAGGGTTAAACTTTATATTTAACCTTCCATACTTTTCATTCAAAACCAGCCTTAAACCTTTTTTGGGTGTTTGAACCCCCTTTTAATAGATATATATTTGTGACTGTTATGTGGATTCATGTTTATATATCTTTATTTAAATATTAGGAACTATAACCCTGGAGTATCATCTCATTGATCCTCCTTATTTTTAAAGAGACATTTTTTTCAATTCTGATTATAATAAAAATATATATACTAGGCTGTTCTTATTTTTCAAATGTTTGAAATGTTAGCAACATTGTAGATTTTCTTTTTCTTGGTGATCAAAGAAGACGACATACAAAGTTTGAACAAAATTGGTCAACATTACGGGTTGCGCAACGAGGTCAAAGTTTTAAAAAATAGTAAAAATATAGTTTTCGCAATTTCTTGAAAATGTTGGGCGTTACAGACTTCAATAATAATGATTAATTTAAAGAAATCTAATTTACTACCAGACGTATTCTTGATGTTTTTTTACTAAAATAAAGTTTTAGTATAGTTTTCTGTACAACAACAAAACAAGGGAATGTGTAATGTTAGCATATTTCATAGCTTTTTTATCAATTAACTTCACTCGCCTGTAGAAGGATGACTTGTTCGCTTCAGAGTAAAATAGTATTTATAAGTTTAGTAAAACTTTGAATGATAAATCCAAAAATGACCTTGGTTGCATTCAAATTCAGTACGATCTGATTTTACATCATTAAAAATACAAAGAAAAAGAGAAGCGAGAGAAGTGAAGCAAATACTCTCAAATATTTGTTCAAACTTTGTATGTCGTCTTCTTTTATCACCAAGAAAAAGAAAATCCACATGTCCTAACATTTGAAAATAAAACAGCCCTAATATATATTATATATATAATATCTATATATATACATATTCTTTTATATATTTTACGCCTGGGGGGATAAATTGTACAATGTTGCTAAATATTATAACACATAATAAGAATAGCTGCCATTATGGCATATATATATATAGATATATATATATAATATTTATATACATAGGCGGTCTTGGCGATTTTGACGCCCTGGGAGAACCTCCATTGCGCCCCCCAACTCCCCCTCAGTGTTACAAATAACACTGATTACACAATCCATCACGCTCATATATCCGCGGGTCCAAGACGAGCATCGACTGCGCTGAGCTCCGGTGCGGCTCCGTTAAATAGAATTGGACGTGATTGCAGTTGTGAAACGCTTTCATTCTTTTCTTCTTACAACACACAACCTGTATGACTGCAGCAAGTAGACGTGATGGTAGGCCCCAGCGACCATCTACTAACATTGACTTGGAAATTAGCGGCTTAAGAGTAGAAAACTGGCGATTTTTTTTGGAGCGCCCCCAAATAGATTGCGGCCTGGGCAGTCGCAAAAACCGGCCCTGTATATAATTATATTTATTTATAACAGACAGATTTGTGGGTTTTCGTTCATTTGTGTCGTCGTTCGTAAACGAACGACAAAGTTTTTGACGAACGATAAGAAAATTCCCTTATCGTTCGTCGTTAGTTTGGCCCCAAAAAAAAGACAAAGATTTTTAATTTTCATGGGACAAATTTCCTTTCTAAAAAAAAATCGTCATCACTTTTTTTTCAGAAAATTTCTTTCTAAATAAAAACGTCACCCCTTTTTCAGAATTTCATTCTAATAAAAAACGTCGTCTTTTTTTCAGAATGGCGAACGACAACGATGAACGACGAACGATTCAATCAAAACTAATTATGAACGACGACGATAACTTTTTGCGAACGACAAACGACAAGTTTTCGCGAACGTCAACAAATCTGATATATTATTATTATTTTTTAGACCTCCCAGCGAAACCACTTTTTTTAGTTATTTACATAGTCCCAGTGATTCTGGTCCATTTTTTGTTGCTGAAAACGAATATCTTATTCAAAAATATCTAGCATTGTTAGAAATCGGGCGTCACTGGGGTGAATGTGGCGCTGACTTCCGGTTTCTGGATCTAAAGAGATTTATCGGAAAAAATGGCCATGTACAGTATTTTGCGCCACAAATACGTTATTATCATCAGGTACATGCTCTGGCACACATTAAATTGTTTTCCGTCCAATTAATACCTATTTGTCCCAATTGTACTCTATTATGTAAATTAGGCCATGAATTATTAGATTTACGCGCATTCTTAGCATTTTTTCTTTGATACAATAACCAGTTAATCTTTTTTCATCAAAACCTGTTTTTTATAAACACGTGGCCTAATACCGTTCATTCATTTTCACTATTTGATCTATCTCAGTCAAGTGTCTTAACATAAAATGGAAACTTGGAAACCAAGAAGCGCCTAAGCGAGGCACTAGGTATTGGTGATACTCAAGAAATTTTCAAACCAGGTCCATTCCCGTTAACCGAAGAGATCTAACAGCACTTTTACTTTCCTTGCTTGGGTAGACCGACGCGCAGCTAGCTGCCGGTAGCACCGCCGATTCCCTACTTTGTCTCTGGGCACCGTCTTACTTGTCTCTCATGGTAAGATTTTTTTTTTGTTTATGTATTGTGTTGTGTGCACGCGTGCTCTGTGGCTCCTCCGAGAATATTGAATTTTTTTCTCCGGAATTACTCGGTTCTGAGGATAATTTTGTATATCTGCGGGATCCTTAGAGTCGTGGCAATCGGTGAGATCTGCAGATAATCATAAACTCCTTTTTTGGCGTGAAATATTGAGTTTTCATCGTTTCTTGGCAGAGCCCTATAGGAGAGTTTTCGACAATAGATTGGAGCGCCACCGGTGAAATAGCATGTCGGGCTCAAAACAACGCTTGGAATGAAAGAAACTATTATTGTTCCTATGTTATTCTTAGGATAAATAAATCGGAATCTATGACAAAAACTGTGTCTATAAAACCTTTCATTCATTGGGGGTATTGTTTCAGTAAATAAATAGTCTCCCTTATGCATATAACTCCATATTTTATACGTGATTTACTAAATAATATAAAAATATATGTAAATCATGTGGTAAAAAAAAAAAATTATCCATAAGAAACGATTGTCCAAAAAATATCCTAAGTATTGATGAACTGGATTTATCATTGAACCCGATTTATATATCCAGATTAGTGAAATGATTAATTATGAATGACAAAATAATTTAAAAAAATATTATTTTATATTGAAATATATTTTACAACACGTAGTAATAAAAATTTAAAAATGTTATTTATATTTTTATTACTACGTGTTGTAAATATATTTCAATTTAAAAAAATATTAATTTTTATTTTGTCATTATAATTAATCATTTCACTAATCGGGATATATTAATTATTATAAAATACATGAATTTGATAATTATTTACATAATTTTCCCATGTACATACTTCTACTTCCAAATAAATTGGAGGTTTTATTAGACCTACTTTTTTACTATAGTCGTCTGTTCTCGTAAATGTATGTGCAAACGAATTTTTATATACCTTGATATATATTGTTATAATTCATGACATTGTGGTATATATTTAATGATGATCTAATTAGTTGAACTGCCATTTATATTATTGAAGATCCTATTTGTTTCATTTTTACTAATTCTTTTACATATAATTTAAATATTCCTTCAATTTTTGTAAACTCCTTATTAAATTTATCCGATTAAAATATTTATCTACCAGAAGAAGAATAGTTTCTTAATGAAATGATTTTTTTAATAGATCTTTAGAGTTTATATTGTTTTTATACTTCGAAAGAAATATTTCAAAAGACTGTTTACTTACAACTCCCTCGATAAATTATAAATATTATGAGCCTGACTACAGACAGGTCTCACGACGTAACTCTCCTTATAGGCTCTGTTTCTTGGGGCTTTAAAGAAGATATTTCTTTTCTTTTCTTCCTTTTTTTCTTCTTTTTTTCTTCTTCTTGTTACTTCGCTTCGTGGGGTGATTTTTATTTTCTTCTCTTCTATAAGGACCTTTGCTTCTACTGTTTGAGCAAGTTAAAAACTTGAAAAAGACATGGAGATCAATAACATTCCTCCAGACAACCCCCAGATGATGGGGATTTAAATAATAATAAAAGCGAGCCCTCCGATGAGAGCTTAGGAAATGATATTCAAAAAGGGAAGGAATATTCAAATATTGTGAAGAAAAACATCTTCAAAGATGATGATATTCGCATTAATCTAAATGGCGTTTATCGTTGGGAGACTTTTGTGCTAACGTGCGAAAATACTGAAGGAAAATTGTTCAAACGGACAATTTAAAACACATAGATGTGTATGACTTGGCAATGTTGTTTGGTTTCAAACAACATGAAGTTGCGGGAGCAAATCCCAATTTGGTCCAGGGCAATCTTGTTTTTATACAAGACATTCGGTGGATGTCAGAGCAAGACTAGCAGACCTCCAGAGAGTAATTTCGTTGGAAGTTTTAAATCAGGATGGAGTCTTGGAAAAGGCTTTATTCAAACTGAAAGGAATAGAGAATGTTTCTGTAGATAAAAGGAAGAAACTGGTTGTAACGATGATTAACACTTTTAAGAGGGTGGATGAACAGGGCCTCGTTCAATGGATGGGGAAATGGGGAGAGATTGTGAAGCATTATCCTAAGAAAACCCCTGTGAATAAGAAGGCAGAGGAAAAATATGATCGGTATCGTGACATTTGGAGAGATAGCGATTATACTGTTGAGATAATGGCAAACCTGCTACCTTGCCACAAATAATAGCCTATAAAGGTAATCCTGTAAGATTAAAATTCTCGGGCTCTAAAATTCAGTGCCAGTGCTGCTTCGGCTTTGGTCATCTGAAATATTATTGTGATCGAGAAAGGGTGAAAACAAGGGACTATGAGAAAACATTGTCGAAGACTTTAGAAGAGCGCCCTGAAACTCAAAAAAGTTCCCTCAATGAAAATCCACACCCTAGTACTCAAAGAGGGGTTGCACCTCATGCTGAAGGAAGCGGCGATGTAGGGGTTGAAAAAAATGGAAATGGCCTATTAATTAATACCTCAAACGATGTCTCCAATGTGACTACTTCTCTAGTTGAAGAAATCGCTGATAAAAATATAAAAAAGAGTGGAAATGTTGCCCTCCCTCCTTATGTCTCAGAGGAAGATTTAATAACAGAGCCTGCGAAGGATGTACCCGTTTCCATTGAGGTGACAGAGTCAGAGGTTGATGTCGAAAAAGTGTTGATATCAAGTCCTCACTCTCAGAGAGAGTCACCTGCTGTCGAACCTATACCTGTTTCCCTAAGAAAAGAAAATTCAGATTATCTAATTGACGAAGTTTCTGAGGTTATTGACCCATTTGCTTCAAAAAATCGATCCCCTCTTCCATCCAAAAACCTCTAAAACAAATGAATGAAATTAAACAAATTTTTCAGCAAGAACATGTTCGCAATCTGCTAGTAAAAGAAGTCGGACGGCGTCTCTTACATCGCCGGATAGAGGAAAGACCCCTCTAAAGCGCCCTAATTAAAGTCACTCTCCGTTAGCGTTAGGGTAGGTTATTTTTCTTGATAATCGGACTATGTCCCTTAAACACCCAAACTCTACTAATCAGTTGAAGATAACTGATTGTTTTTCCAATATTTCAGTTACCAATCGTACTTTGGGTGGTGGCTGGGAAATTAGTAAAATAATTTCTCTTAACATTAGAGGAGGTAAGACAAAGAGGCCGAGGCATGCATTGATGAAACATCTTTTGGCTCTTAATCCTAAAGTTATATGCCTACAAGATGTTAAGTCTCGAGTATCTTCGGACTGTAATGGTCATGCCCTTTCTGCCTTCTAACATCATTTTACAGTTTCTTCATAGGAACTGGACCTACTAGAGGAGTGCTTACTTTTATTTTTTAAACTTAAACGCTCCTCTTTGTACAAGCGAATATTCGAATTCCAGTGATTGGCATAGTTTATTGATCACTGAGAGAGATTTTGAGCTCTGTTTGATCAATGTCTATGGCCCGAATGTTAAGTGTTTTCCATTTTTCTAGTAATTATTAATCAATATAAAAATTACTCTTCCCCTCTAATTATAATAGGCGATCTAAATGTCGATCTAGATGCCCCACGTAATTATGTCAATAGTCCAATAGTTAGAGATATAATATTAAGATTAAATTTGGTGGATATATTAGGTGTTTTAAATCCTGATGACTGTATCTCTTGGAGTAGCGGAGGTCGTTCATCTCGTATAGACCTTGCTCTAGTTTCTCCTTCGTTGTTTTCCAAAGTAAAGAGAGTACAATATCTTCCTGAGCCAGCATCGGACCACAAAGTTATCGAGCTTGAGTTTTTTACATCTTCAAAAAATAAATTTCGAATACCCAAGTGGCTTTTTGAGGAAGATGAGTATATTTCCTTATTAAGATCAAAACTCTATCGTCATTTTAAATCCTCCTTTAGTGCTCATAAAGCAAATTTTACCCTCCAATACTGTGTGCGTTCTTCCACAAAGGTTTTTTTGAAACGGCACAGGATAAATTTTAAACGATTTCAATCACAAATGAATGATATTTAAAAAACGGATCGTGTTTCTGGAAAAACTATATCACGGATTCTCTCAATTCCTTTAGAATATCCGATATCGTGGAGGAAGAATATAAAATGAAAAGAGCCAGTGAAAATAACTCCATTTACGGCTAAGGAAGTTCAATTTTTCTCGCTCATTGAATCAAACAAAATTGACTAAAATTTTATCCCAGGGGAAAGTTTTTACTAAAGTGGAGGAAATACTGTCCTGTTTTCATCGTGATTTTCAGGCCACTGTAGTAGAGAGACCTAACTTTCCTAAAAAAATAAAAAACTCCTCAATGGAATTGTTTTCCGCAGATTCAATTGCTTATTATATAAAATATTTGTTTAAAAATAACAAGGCATATGGACCAGATGGTTTGGAGGGAATTTTTTTACTCTAATGTGTGAAGAATTGACTCCTTTCTTATTATGTTTAGCAAAATCCATGGAGCAAAAAGGAAGTCTGCCAGCACAGGTTACAAAAGGCAAGATTGTTTTAATTCCCAAAAAAGGCAATGGACCCGACATTAACCACTGGCGTCCAATAACCATTCTTAATTAATCATATCGAATACTTGCTGGTATTTTGGCTGTTCGTATGGAACCCATTTTAAATAAGAGAAGTGGTTTGCATCAGAAGGGATTCTTAAAGAAGAGAAAATTGTCCGATATTTCTAGAAATATAAGCTGCGCTATTGATGGTATTGATTCTAGGAACTCATTTGTTGCCATAATAGCTGTAGACTTCCGTAAAGCATTTGACTCCGTTTCTCACACGCACATCTTAAAAATGGTGAAGAAATTTTTGCCAAAGCGCTTCTTCAACCCCATTAGAGCATTACTGTACAATGGCTCGTCTTCGATTTGTATTAATGGGAAACAAAGTCAGCCAATATTCCTAGGGAAGAGCTGTCGTCAAGGCTGCCCACCGCTCCTCTTTTGTTTATGAGGCCATTGAAGAATTGGCTACTCAGATAAAACATAAATACACTGGGTTCGGAGTTCTTTTTAACGAAGAGAAACATATTATTGACCTCTACGCCGATGATGTGACTTTTTTTGTTGAAGCCCGTTCTGAGAGTCAATTAATAAAAAGAATAGAAATTTTGCTGGCCTTTTTTACTAAATTTAAAAACGTTCAGGACTTGAACTTAATTCTTCAAAAACATCGATTTTACCCCTGGGAGCATGGCGTCCCATTAACAATTTACGAGTTGCTAATTGTCCGAGTGGAGACAAAGTTTGCATTCTTGGAGTGGAATACGGAAGACAAGGAGAATTGGATAGTGAATGGACTTCCATAAAATTAGCGGTATATAAGAGGCTTTCACTTTTTAAAAGCTTTAACCTTCAAACGCGGATCGATTTTTATAATATTTTATAGTGCCTTTAGTTTTATGTAAAGCTTCCCTTTAACCGATTTTAGCTGGTAAGGCAATACACGAAGAGAAAAATGGATTTTAACTCTCTTTATAATAATATATAGAACCATTAAAACGGCCAAGGAATCAGCTTGGGGGTGGTTTAGTAGTTTTATCCAGAGTAATTCTAAGATATATAAACGTTTTAATTGATTTGTCCACAAGGCCCGACCTTGAGTGGAGATCTGTCGTCTCAAACTCCTCCGTATATACATTTTTAATGATGGGTACCGTCAATTCCAATCCTTTTCTTTCATCTGTATCTCCTACTTGGGCCGCTGTCCAAAGAATTATTTGGGTCTGCCCTATATCTTTTGACTCAAGTTCAACGGTAGATATTATCGAACAAAACAGGGACAAAAAGGCTTTTTTCAAAAAAATGAAGACCCCGTAACCTTGGAAGGTGAGGCACTAATGGGGGCATTCTTACTTTCCACGACCTCCAGAAGAAATCTTATTATTCATTTAGCCACGGGAAATTTAAATACCCTCTCATGAAAGCGTGCGGTTATCATCGTCCTCCATGTCCTTGGCACGTTAAAGTAAATGTATTGTCTTCGTATGATAAGGAGGTGAGAAAGATTTGCCAAAAAACGATTAAAGACCTTAAAGTCTCTGAGGATTGGTTCTTAAAAATAAAGGAGTCTCTGCTTGGAGTAATGGAAGGAAAGAAGTTCACTTCGCAATTCCAAATCTCGACCGGTGTTCTTTTTTTTAATGGCCCTTGTAAAGATTGTGGGAAAATTTTTAACACTACAATCCATGCATTTGTTGACTGTCCATATGCTTCAATTTTAACAGAGTTTTTGATTTTAAACATGTCGTCTTCCAAAGATTTTAAGGCAGTGTACTATATGGGTTTTCTAAGAAAGAAAGGAAAACATCGCGAAAACTTGAAGCCATTCACTTTGCGCTCTTAAGTGCCAAAGCACTGATTAGTTCTAGGTTGACGTCTGGGGAGTTTCTACTTCGAGAAGATCTGAGGGGCATTTTAATCTCGGCTTCGGCGAGATACACCATTTTTGACCTCAAAATCCCCGAGCAAAGCGGGTCTTCATGGAACTACCCCATCGACTTGGTGAATTTCAGTTGGCTGAACTCCTACAGATATTTTAGCCATCTAAAGAAAATTGTTAAACAGTACTTTTTACTATTACAACCAAAAGTTTTAAATTATTGTTGTTTTTGTTTTAAATGTTATTTTATATTATGTCTTGTAACTTGTCAACAAAATTAGTATATATATTGTGAAACTTTGTTTACGCTTTGATATGTCCTTATTTTAGCTAGGTTTTTTGGTAGTAGTCTAATTTTAAACTATAATGTTTATTATGTACTATTTTATGGACAATTCCACTGCCTTTTTTACTTTGTATCTCCTGTTACAAATGAAATAAAGACCTCATTAAAAAGGGAAAAAATAATAAGAACCTCCATCCCTTCCATGATCTATTTCGTGGGTGGTGGATTCACTGCGACGGAAGCGGAAAACGCCGAGGAGAAGAAGGAGCTCTTTCTCAAGAATTGCAAACTCGTTTCGATGTCAGTGCCGAAAGTGCTTTGGACATCATCGAGGGTGTCCAGTAATATAATCGTACATATTATTATCGCGTACGCCTTAATCGCAGCCTTTAACATCTTATGCTTTTTTTCGTACGTTCCTTTATCGCACGCCTTTAACATCGCAATCTTTTTTTAAAGGGAGTATTATTAACGCGTTGCTCAATTGTCGTTGCTGCTTATAATCGCACGCTTAAACATCGTGGTCATTATCATCGTAGGTTTACAGAGTGATACAGCAAAAATTAGAAAATGACAAGGCCATTTGAAGGCTGGAATAGTTTATTTTAAGCCATTTTAATG
>CP045900.1:308796-334770 GCA_013387185.1 Caligus rogercresseyi | reverse complement strand
AATGCCCCCCCGGGTTATGGCACTGCAATGAAAAAATGACAACCCGCACCGGAGGATTTGCAGACGCTTTACTTTGATTTTAACAGCTGAAGTTTTTTTTAAATATTTTTTGTATGTCAACGGCTAAGAGAATACCATACTTCAAAGAATATTCTTCAGCAGTACAGTAAATTGTCGAGAATGCCTCTTTGCGCCGCATTTAATTGCAAATATAAGTCCGAGGAACCAGAAAACATTAGTTTCCCAAGGATGAATCGCTTGCACGGGTAAATTTATCAATTATTTTTCATCTTCTATTTCATTGTCCTATATTAAAACTTAATATTTCTCATTATTTTATTAAGAGAGTAGGTACGGAACATGGGCAAGGCAAACCTTTCGACATAATAAAGCATCTGTGTTATGTTCGAATCATTTTGAAACACAATGTTAAATATATCTTCCGATTCAAAGCGCCTTCACCTTAAAAAAGATGCACTTTCTACAATATATTCCAAGAATTCGGATCATAAAAGGAAATATAGCAGCGACAGAGTTCCAAACGTCCTCCATCCAAATAAAGAATTTTTGAACCAATAATAAAATTAAATTTATTCAGAATTTTTTTTTTTTAATCCGAATATGTAAGATGAAATTAAATTTCTATCGATCTTATTAACAACAAGAGTTTATTTAAATTAGGTTTGGTGATTTGGCAAAATATGTGCGAAACTTTCAGTTTATGGTGCAAAAATGGTAGAAAAAACTTAATCCTTTCTCTAAACAATGATAATTTTTTAGATTTGATGAATGGGAAAATAGAATGGCTGAAAGAAAATCTAAGAGGAAAAGGAGAAACATAAAAAACAAGAAGTGCGCAAAATAGTCAAAAGACTATCCTCTTAGATCATATTCTTTTGATGACGTGGATATTCTCAAAAGAAAAAATACATCGAAAAAGTCGGAAGAAGAGTGGAGTATCTGGAAAAAAGCTTAAGATCGAAAAAGTCAGATTATAATAGAAGAAAGACAAATGTAGTTGTTTTGTATTATTAATAGCTTAAAAATCATGTCAGAAAATAAAATATAGAAATATATATGAACATCATTAAACCATCGTTTAGTTTATATAATAACAGGTAAAAAAGATAATATAAAAAAGATAATCATTCCAATAAAATATAGGGATAATTTAAATAAATAAAAAACTTCATAGAACGACTAATAAGAAAATTAAAGAAAGACTATGTAAAATCAACCTTTTTAACTTCCGAATATTATCATTGACATTGGGAAATGAAAACGAACTAATTTTGCAGCACAATGAATTCCATGTGCCAAGCAAGTGACGTGAATGATCTCTGGGAATGATGTCTTCAGAGACTTGGCAGCCTTAACACATACGCAGCTCCATCAGTGACCAGTAGCTTAAAGCGTGATGGACTAAAATGTTCTCCAAGACATTTTGAAGATTATCCACAACAGTCGTCACAATAGTTTTGCTGTTCGCTTCTTGATATCCACGACGTTAATGAGGTAGAGACGGCTATCGAACGACCATCCGAGGCCAATAAGCACGGCTGTCATGAACGCCCTTTGGGATCCTTGCTCTCGTCTAGGAGAAGAACAAATCTTCGTCTTTTATCTTCTCCTTGATATATCGATGACATGCTGGCTCTCTTTTTCAATAATTTTGATTATAACCCTTTGAGATGGAATAATTTTCTCCGTATGCTCCTCCATAAATTGAATAAATGCAGGATTTTCTATTTTAGTCACGGGTATGTTGCATGCAGCTAACATTCTGGCCAAACCAATGTTGAATGATGATTGACTGACAGTCCGTCGTTATATTGGAATTTTGTTCTCTAAGAAGAAGTCTTGTTTGATGTCTAGACATGGGGATTCGTCGTTTATAAAGAATTGCCAAATACAAACTTGACATTTTAAAATGTTCTTCGTTTGTTCGTAATTCCAAATATCTAAAGCCTCATGTTCTTCAATCCACAAGGCAGGGTTTTGTACGGCATAATGATGATATATTTGCTTGTCACGTAAAACTATTATAAGTAACCAATTGGAACTTCACAAAATACTCAGATAAGGAAAAAATAAAAAGATTCTTATTACGTACGTAAACAAACTCCTTAGCGAAAAGGGTACCATATAAAAATCATAGCTGTTTAGCTACGGCTTATTTCGCCCTTCTCTACTTATCAGTTATCATGATTTGTTTTTTTTAAATATTACAATAAAAAAGGGCTAGGATTTATCTATTATTTTATAAAATAAATGTGATTGCAATAGCCGTGTGCGTTAAGGCATGTTCAACTCTCATATTGGGGGCGCAGGATCAAATCCCGAGAGGGGATGGCCATTTTTTGGTCTACCTCATTGATAAGATCCTAGGTTCGAGTGACTAATTTTAAGCTATATCTCTATATCCTGTCGGATGCAATTCTATCAAACCATATAGGCAAAAAAATAATAAAAATAAAGTATGTATGTTTTTTCTTATTTTCTTAATTGCATATCTTCTCTAACGAGAAAGGATTATTAAATGAAAACTCGGAACAATTCCGGCTTGCTTGTATATATATATATATATTATATATATTATTATTTATGGTATCAAGATGACTGGGATAATTAGTGCTATATTTATTTCGTCATATTTAAGCAATAAAATCAAGCATAAGAGCAGAAATATGGCTTATAAAAAGTATAATGCATTAAAGTAGGAGTAGATGCATAGCAATCAAACTGAGATATTTCCAGGCACAACCTTAGTCAGGGACAAGTCGCCCAAAACGGTGATGGTCCCCGGAAGTCGGGGACGTTACTCCTCTCCCACGGTGCAAAGCATGTATATAGAAAAATTGAATAAAAATATGTTGATTTACACAATATACCCGGATATTTGCTACAAAATGTATAATTAGGTTTGAAAGATGTTTAATACACTCCTCCCTCAATCATTTTTTAGCGCTTCCAACAGTAAGCCCCGAAAAATTTAACTGAATACTTCGTAAATAAATGATAGTACTATACTATTTGAAAATTACGTGTGAGTTTTTATAACGCATTTGCTTTGGGTTTATGTAAATGTCTCATTTTTTATTTATTTACATAATAAACGAACTGGTTAATTTAAAAAAAAAAAATACGTGTGAGCATATACGTCCATTATTTCAGTCTTCTCACTAAAAGTATCTGTTGATATAAATCAAATCAATGTGATCTTTAATTGAAACAGTGTTAAATTTCTTAACCCCATATTATTCAAAAAACCTCAATAGTAGAACCAGCGATATGGCTCGTGACACGCGCTAATCTAGTATTAAAGGACTTCCTCCAGCAACGTAAAAAATTCGTATCGACGCACGCCTTGGATCAATGAATTGAATTTTTCATTTGGTGGTATTCCACAGATTTCTCGCATGGAGTTTATCTTCAAACAAAAAAGAATTCATGGAATACACACACACACAGAGTTCATCTACCTGTAATGCTTTAGACAGCTTGAAATATGAAAAAGACATAACAGTATGGAGCTATATAAATATATACGACAGTAAGGCAAATCTGATGTGACCCCTTTTTTATTCAAATCCATTTTACAAAGAGAAGGGAATAGAACAGCTTTAATATATTCAAAGTATGACGTCATTGGTCTTCATTTGATGGTACTCTTGAATAAACAATTCATATTAAACGAAAATCATGGATATAAATGCAAATTTCGACATCAACATTGATTTTCTATAAGAACTCAGCTCTTCACTTTTTTTAAAATAAAAATGACCCATCCAACATAATAGGCATAAATCCCTGACGTCATACGTATTACTCTTGAATATCCCCTTGTTCCCAGATCTCATCCAATGCGCCTTGCTTTTTATAGACTCTCATTTCCTTCCTTAGTAGTAGTACTAATAATAAGCACAACAACAATACCGTCTCAGGCAGCTGCTTCTTCCCAAAGAGAAGAAGTGAGGTCTTTGTTCCATAGTATTATTAATACCAATTTATTATTCAGAAACTGTTGTTCCATTGCCAGACAGCTCTGCCCAGACGGCCTTCTTCTTTTCTCTCTTTCTCCTCCTATCTGAGTCTATTTGTGCCGTCCTGGTCTTCTATATGAGGTGGAAAGGGAAGAAGAAGAAGAAGCAGCAATGGGCGGAGCTAGAGCGTGTTTTTTCTTTCCCCGAATAAAAACACTCTTTTTTTCCCCTACCTCGGTCTATCACAAGCTGCCTTCTTCTCTTGCCTGTCTCGAGAGAGAGAGAGAGAGAGAAAGAAAGAGTGCGTGGATGATCGTCTTCCTTTCCTTGTTTCTCCCTGCCTTCTCGTAGTGTCTGTTTTTGTATCTGTGTGTGTTTGTTGTTTCTTCTTCTTCTTTCTCGTCCTCCTCCTTTTTCTTCGTGTCTCTTCTATCTCGTTCGTCTCTGTCTCTCTCTCTGTGTCTCTAGTTGGATCCTTCCGTCTCGGCTCCTTGGCTCCGTGATTGATTCAGAAGTGACTGAGTGACTCCCTCCCTCTTCATTCTAGGTCACCAGGATGTACCCCGGAGGACAGACTCCCAGCGGGACTGGCCTCGTCATGCCCAACCTGAGTCCCATGATCGCCACGACAACGACGAGCACGAGTGGTTCCTCGGGTGAGACGGGTGCGGGGAGCCCCCCGTTCCTCCCCCCCGGAGGCGGGGATGCGCCCATCTTTGTGTGCCCCCGGAGGCCCAACATCGGGAAGGAAGGGAAGCACATCATGCTCAAAGCCAATCACTTTCAGGTGAGACAGACAGACAGACACTCAGACTAGGAGGGAGGGGCTCCAGTCCGAGGCACCTCACGCATACCTCTCCTCAAGCATGAGCCGGTAGCTTGAGTCTCCTTATGCCTGGGGACTGGGTGGGACTGGGACTGGGAAAACAGATATCCAAGAAGAAGGAAGGAGCCTTTTGACTTGACTCCATGTTGTGTTGTGTCATGGAAGTCAAGTCAAGAGATGGAATGCTTGTTCACGTTGTTCGTTCTCAGTAGTTGGAGTCAGGTCAGTCACATGATTTCACTCGGAAATCGCTTGATATGACTTGACTGAGGAAGTAAGCCAACCAAGCCAACCCAAATCAAATCAGAAGAGAAAGACAAGCATGGAATGGAATGCTCCAGTCAAAAAGCAATGAAACGTGTGAGCCTCAGACCCTCAGTGCAGGTGTATTTTAATACGAGAAGGAAACTAAATATCCATCACACATGATAACTGTTGCATTCCATCAAAAAGGCAATTCCAGAATGAGTTTCATTTCTATCATTGACCTCAAAACGAGAGTCGACTCATAATTGAACCGACATCCATTTGTCAGTAGGTGCGAGGCTAAAAACGGTAGGAATGATATATCTAGAGATGTGAATCATGTGTTTGAGTAGAAAAGACGTCCTTTCAAATAGTGACATCTATTTGAATCGACTTTCAGCAGCAAATAACGCATTCCAAAGCTATTCTACACAAAAAGCGCGTTTTGAATGGGATGAATCAACGTATAGGATCGTGTTGATATCATGTTTCTCTTTTTTTTTGTATTCCAGATAACGATGCCGCGTGGCTTCATCCATCACTACAGCGTCTCCATCACCCCTGACAAATGTCCCCGTAAAGTGAATCGGGAGATCATCGAGACCATGGTCCACTCCTACTCCAAAATATTTGGCTCCAAGAAGCCCGTCTTTGACGGCCGAAGCAACTTATACACGCGTGACCCCCTCCCCCTCGGCAATGACTCGGTGGAGCTGGAGGTCACACTTCCGGGGAGGGAAAGGACCGTGTCTTCCGCGTGAGCGTCAAGTGGAACGCCCAGGTCTCCCTCTACGCCCTGGAAGAAGCCCTCGAGGGACGCTCACGACAAATTCCCTTCGACGCCATCCAAGCCCTGGACGTCGTCATGCGACACCTCCCCTCCATGACCTACACGCCCGTAGGTCGCTCATTCTTCAGCTCCCCAGAAGGCTATTACCACCCCCTGGGCGGGGGACGCGAGGTCTGGTTCGGCTTCCACCAGAGCGTCCGACCCTCACAATGGAAAATGATGCTCACATCGACGTGAGTGCCACGGCCTTCTACAAAGCCCAACCCGTCATTGACTTTATGTGCGAGGTCCTGGACATTCGGGACATCAACGACCAGCGGAAGCCGCTCACGGACTCACAGCGAGTCAAGTTTACCAAGGAAATCAAGTGTCTCAAAATCGAAATCACGCACTGTGGTACCATGCGGCGGAAGTACAGGGTGTGCAACGTAACACGGCGTCCCGCGCAAATGCAAAGCTTCCCTCTACAATTGGAAAACGGTCAGACCGTGGAGTGCACCGTGAGCAAGTACTTCCTGGATAAGTACAAGATGAAGCTCCGCTACCCGCACCTTCCCTGCCTCCAGGTGGGTCAGGAGCACAAGCACACCTACCTGCCCCTGGAGGTCTGCAACATTGTTCAAGGGCAGAGGTGCATCAAGAAGCTCACGGACATGCAGACCTCAACAATGATCAAGGCCACAGCGCGCTCAGCACCCGATCGTGAAAGGGAGATCAACAATCTCATCCGCAAGGCAGACTTCAACAACGACCCCTACGTCCAGGAGTTCGGGCTCAACATCAGCCACGACCTCATGGAGGTCAGGGGCCGCGTCCTCCCTCCACCAAAGCTCCAGTACGGCGGCCGGACAAAGCAGCAGGCCCTTCCGAATCAAGGCGTTTGGGACATGCGCGGGAAGCAGTTCTTCACGGGTGTGGAGATCCGTGAGTGGGCCATTGCCTGCTTCGCCCCCTCACGAACCGTCGCGAAGACGCCCTAAGAAACTTCACGCAGAGCCTTCAGAAAATATCAAACGACGCCGGAATGCCCATCATCGGACAGCCCTGTTTCTGCAAATACGCCAATGGGCCCGACCAGGTGGAACCCATGTTCCGATACCTGAAGGCCACATTTGCTGGCCTCCAACTCATAGTGGTGGTCCTCCCGGGAAGACGCCCGTCTACGCTGAGGTCAAGCGCGTGGGCGACACCGTCCTTGGCATGGCCACGCAGTGCGTCCAGGCAAAGAACGTCAACAAGACATCCCCACAAACGCTCTCCAACCTCTGCCTCAAAATCAACGTCAAGCTCGGCGGCGTCAACAGCATCCTTGTCCCCAGCATTCGACCCAAGGTCTTCAACGAACCCGTCATTTTCCTCGGCGCAGACGTCACTCACCCTCCTGCAGGAGACAACAAGAAACCCTCCATTGCAGCAGTCGTGGGCTCCCAGGACGCCCATCCCTCCCGCTACGCTGCCACGGTCCGTGTTCAGGCTCACCGCGTGGAAATCATCCAGGAGCTCAGCACTATGGTCAAGGAACACCTCATGATGTTCTACAAGTCAACCGGGGGCTACAAGCCGCACCGTGTCATCATCTACCGGGACGGTGTCTCTGAAGGGCAGTTCCTTCAGGTCCTCCAGCACGAGCTCACAGCCATTCGGGAGGCCTGCATCAAGCTGGAAACGGACTACAAGCCCGGTATCACATTCATCGTCGTCCAAAAGCGCCACCACACTCGCCTCTTCTGCTCGGACAAGAAGGAGCAGTCCGGTAAATCCGGGAACATCCCTGCGGGGACCACCGTGGACATTGGGATCACTCACCCCACGGAGTTTGACTTTTATCTCTGCTCGCACCAAGGTATCCAGGGGACCTCCCGCCCCTCACATTACCACGTCCTCTGGGATGACAATCACTTTGCTGCAGATGAGCTACAGTGCCTCACCTACCAGCTCTGCCACACCTATGTCCGATGTACTCGCTCCGTCTCCATTCCAGCACCGGCCTACTACGCTCACCTCGTCGCCTTCAGGGCCAGATACCATCTCGTAGAAAAGGAACACGACTCCGGTGAGGGCTCACACCTCTCGGGAGGATCCGAGGACAGAGCCCCGCTGCCATGGCTAGAGCCGTCACAGTGCACGCAGACACAAGGAAAGTCATGTACTTTGCATAAACAGCTGCATCCATTAGTCAGCAGCAAGGCCAATCATCATTATCACACTTCCACAAACTACTACGACTACTCCAATAGAACATAATACCGTTTTATACAGCAGCACACGACGAGTTCCGAAAGACGTAATCTCTATCTCTTCTACCTACCTATGATCAAGAAAAGACCAAAATAGTAATGTACCTAAAGCATAACAATATATATTTTAATGTTTTTTTTTCTCTCTCTTTCTCATACTCATTTTTATGTATGCATCTGCATATACATAACACATGTATTGCATCAAAAACTTTTTGATCTTTAGTTTTTTCTCTTCCTGTTGTCCCTTCTCCTCCTCCTCCTCCCTCAAAAGCCTATGTGTTGTTGTCCATTTTGCTCCAAATGTTTCATGCACACACACACACACACTTTACAATTTTCATCATGAGTCCTAGGTAGATCATATAATGCATATAATAAACTCCCCACACAAACAACTACAACACCAATAATAATAATTATTATTTTAATACACACACATATATATAATATGGCTATAAATGAATTATCCTTCAAGAAAGTAATGATGATTTATAGTCAGTCCATGAAACTAATAATAATAATAATCTCCTCACATGATTCGTCCCTGTGCCTAAGAAATAATAAGAAACAAAATAAGAAAGCCCCCCCCCCCCCACCCCACCACACCCTCAAACTTAAGTGTCAACATTCTAATCATTTGAATCATCATAATAATAATAATAATCCCTGTTGTTGTATAATTAATATTATATATTTAATTGTTATCCTAATATGTCCTCTTTTTTCGTTCTTCTTTATTTCATTTATATTAGATTCTTCCTCTATGTATATGAGCCAATGTCAACTTATATATTAACCTTATATTTCGATTCAATGGATTATCAAGAAATGCTTAGAATCAATACTGCAGAATGATGAGTAAGGAGAATAATTCTCTTCTTCTTCTCTTTCCATTCCATAAAGCAAGCTTGATATTTTAACTCTTTGACGAAATCAATTTAAGAAAATATTAATTGCCACTGGTGATCCTCTCCCCCCCTCTCCCTCTCTCAAATTACCAACAAACAAGCTCTCATAAAAGCCCCTCTCCCTTACACAACAACATCAAATAGTAAAACAACAACAACATAGCCTTTTAATAATGAAACTCATCACAGTTTTTTTAAATCTTCGAAGGAAGTTTTGAAACCCTTTGACACTTGTTTGATACACAGTATACACACACATATATATGAATACCATGTATTATTATTATTATTAAGTAATAATTAGCCATGTATTAAATAAATCATTATAAATACAATTAATTTTACGAGCATTATGTATGTGCTATTATATATTTCTTTTTTTGCTTGTAAATGAATTTCTCATACATACATGATATTATAATATAACATGTGCTTCTTCTAGCAAGCTATTATATATATATATATATCATATCCCTATTATTATTATATTCATCATTGTCCACTTTGTACAGCCGGTGATACGACACCAACAAACCCACCCACCCATCCACCCACCCCAATCCTATTAATGAAATTGTACTTCACAGTAATAATGATCATTAAGCTATTACGACAAAAACATGGGATATTATTATTGTTTTTATACGAATCATTTTATCATTATAAGTACCATTAAGTTCTTATTCATTTTTTGATCCTGTTTATTCCTGTATTATTATACAAATACTATATATAATTAGTATGTTAAAATCAATACCATAAACAATAATACTTATTATTAAACTAATAATATTATTATTCTTACTTAAATCATAGGTCGTATTTTAATAATAACTATTATTTATATGAATAAAAACTCAGTTGACCCTCCTCATTGGTCCTTTTCAATGTTTATTTTTTAATAATAACGGCTTCAACAATTCCTTCGTCTCCTTTTTTCAAGGTTAGAGCCTTTTTTTATTATTTTAATAAGATAAATATATATGTATACAAGTAATGCAAATTAGTCGAATTCTTTGAAAATCCTAGTACCTGTAGTAGAACTCTCTATCTCTAGAAGTGTGTGTGTGTGGAAATTTTGAAAACTTAAGGGGGCGAATTGTGTTCTTTGTCCTACCTGTCGTAGAATAACGAGACAAAAATTATTGGATCTCTGAGAGAATATAACATATGTGCTGTCATTTTTTTAATCTGCAATATTGCCGTGGATGTTATTCAATAGGTTTCTAGGATTGGCCATTATTATTATACTATCGTCTCACAAGTCCAATCACCAAGCCTCTTTGTCCCTCCCAGCCCCCCTTCAATTGCTGCTTTTGTGTATAACTCATTATTATGACTTAATACAAATATCATAATCATATTATAAATATGTTTTTTTGCTGTTCTCTTAAATAATCATGATAGGAACTATAATAATGAATATAATAATAATAACTATATGTATTAATGCATCGGTGAGAGAATGTGAACTATCATATTTAAATATTATGATCAATAATTATAAAAAATAAAGGTGTTCAACACAGGATTCTACTGATACGCATTTTTCTTCTCTTATTCTCCTGCTGCGAATAAGAGAAAGTGGTTATATGTGCGTGTAGTTCATAGGTTGTGCTCAGGGTTGGCTTTGTTCTCAGATATTGCTTAGATGACGGCATTCATAAATCAAAGGCCTAATACATAAATGCATGTCTATGGGTTCTACTCATAGAGATATAGAGAGCTTATTCCCTTCAATAGCAGAGAAGCAACGTTCAACTGTATTCTGTGGGTTCAGAATAAACAAAGTAATTTGACCTACGTCATCGTAAGCTGATCATCGAGATATATTCTATCTCTATGATCAGCTTACAATGACGTAGTACATATTACTTTGTTTATTATGAACACACAGAATACAGATGAAGGGAATAAGCTCTCTATATCTTTTTATCTCTATGGTTCTACCTTCTCATTATCTTAGGATATCATGATATCCATTTTAAAGGCTGACAATGAAATGAACTCAGGAAGACTATTATGAGTTGATAGGGGATTTTTTTGTGTGTGAGTTGACCTAAATATTTCCTGGGTTAAGTTGGATGATGGAAACAGTTGAAATTATTTTATTTATACCTTTTTAAGACGGGTCATTTGGACCCGGAGGAGGTTATTGGGAGCAATATATTGAGGAGACTTTTATCATGCATTTTGTAAAAAATATAATGAAAGTACTCGATATTTGTATGTATTTCTTTTTTGGTAATCTGTTAAACTTCGGGCCTCACTTAACTATCCAGGAACAATTAAAAAGTTTTTATTCCTATGATATTAATTTCATTAATCGCCGTTATATAGCCATGATTTTCAATTTGATCATTAAATACTACTCCCATAATTATTGTGTTGTTTACGTATAGAGTAAAGAGAGAGTTATCATTTTTTGGTTTTTGTTATGCACATCTTCCTAGACGGTATCGGTATTTAATAAGTATTTTTTGAAGCCATTAAATACATCTACGTCAGCTACCTCTATACTTTATAAATGGCTGTTATTTAAATACTACTTGGTGCCCTTTACCTGTTCAAATTTCAATATTTAATTAGAAATATTTAAAAAATAATTGTTGCTCCTATAAGACATGAAAAACTGACGTTTTTAATTTTTTTTGGAGCCACTGGAATTGCTGCATTGGTCATTTCTAGCAGAACCAATAAAAATTGAACTTCATAAAACATTCCAAACAATTTTAATGAAGGAAGTGTGATAGTTTTAAGGCGGTTACAACTCTCCATGATGAGAGCGCGGGTTCGACTTCCGAGAGTGAAAGGTCAATTTTGGTTACCTCATTGATAAGATCCTAGGTTTAATAGACTAGTTTAAACGCTATAATGATTTTTTATATCCACAAATATGCAATTCTATGGAATCAAATTGGCAAAAAAGGAGTGAAAAAATAATTTAAAAATACATTTAAAACTTGGTATGACAAATCATGATTATTTAATGAACAAAAATCACTTATTTCTTCAAGTTTATTTAATAATGCTGAAGTACTTTATTTTAATACGGTGTACGTACGGGGTTCACCTTTCAATATATTAAAAAAATAGAAGCCGTTAGTAAATAAAATAAAATTAAAAAGCCGTATTTTTTGTTCATATATTATTTAATTATTAAATCAGAATGGGTGACTCAAAGGCTCGAAATGGTCTATGCGATAGGCTCAATTATAATTTTTTGCTACTAATATATCTAATATTAAGTATTTGAGTATTTTAGAGTGATTATAAAAGCCACATGTTTATTGTTTTGATCCTCTAAGCATGAAAAACCTCATTTTCCAAACACCCCCCTCTTATCTTTTTATTGATTGTAGACACTTTATCCATAAGTCTAAGTTTTTGTTCTTTTTGCAGATTCCTTTTAATGATAACATATAATATACAGGGTCTTGCAGGTAAATCTGCACAAAGTTCAACTTCGTCCAGATCCATAAGGAGTGCAAGTAGAGCTTAGATATTACACACGTGGGAGGTATCGTGAATGTACTGTCGAATTGCGCCCGAAAACAAAACAAATACACTGATACGGAGATGGAGCAGACCCGAAGGGACACGGTCATCGAGTTGCTGTGCGCAGGGCACCGTCCTGCAGCCATCATCAAGTTGCTCAAGTACCCCAGGAGATCTACGACATCACCAAGAAGTAGGAGGAGTCAGGGATGTCCAAGAGGAAGGAGCACATGCCCAGGAGTGACCGGATCTGCACGCCCACATTTGTGGCTGGTCTCAAGAGGTCCATCAAGGCCAATCCGGGGACGCCCATGTCCATCCTCGCCAGGAAGCGTGGGGTTCACCTGTCGACCGTATCCAGGGTCATCAAGAAAGACTTGTGATAGAAGAGCTATGCCCTGAAAGGCCAAATTTGTGCAGTCCTGGCTGAAGAAGAATGTGCCCAACTTCTGGGACTTCAACACCTGGCCCCCCAACAGCCCCGACCTGAACCCATGCGATTACTACTTGTAGGGGAAGTTGGAGAGGGAGGTGTGCGCCACACACCACAGCAATGTGGCTCCCTGAAGGCCTCCATTAAGTCGGAGATGAACAAGCTGGATCCTGCGGAGGTCTCCACGGCCTGTGGGAGGTTCAGGCGTGTTTGGAGCACATCCTTGAGGCTGAGGGCGGTCATATTGAATAGTAATCTTGTATTATGTCTAATAAACAACTTTCTTATTCAAAATAGGTATCACTTTTGTTCCCATTTTGGATCTGGAGGATATTGAACTTTATGTGGATTTACCTGCAAGACCCTGTAGATAAACATGGAGGTTTTATATACTCCTTGAACGTGCCTTGAAGTATGGCTTTAAGGCCTTAATTTGTATATCATGTATACACCTCCTCCCTCCTCCCTCTCAGTTCATTGCCCGTATGAAAAGTCAGTAAAGAGTAACCTCTTCTCCTACACACCGGATTTACTGATAAAAATTGTAAAATAAAAATTACGTTAAACGATGATGAAATAGATGCCTTCAAATTTGAGCAAATATTTCAACATGATGATAAATACATATGTATATATATATATATATATATATTATACAGTGTTGGTCGAATATTACTTTGAAAGTAGTATGTAATATACTACTTTTTACTGCGTAGTAATATTTAAAAAAATATCAGTTATTACTTCTCAAAAGTAATATAGTACTTTGAGTAATATACTACTTTTTGAGCATTCCGAAACAATAAGTAAAGGCAATTCAAACAGGATTAGTAAAAGTCCTCACCAAACCTAGTTTGCATTTTTATAATAATCCTATATATGTTATTGCAATATTATAAAGTGAGCACATGGCTCAAACATGATAAAGTCGGTGAATTCAAAGACTAAATAAATGACTAAAGAATGTGTGAATGGTGCCATTGAGTTCAGGCTCTTGTTATCATTATTCTCTTTCCTCTTTTGAGTTCCTACAGGTATACAGAACAGAAGCAAAAACAGAGATTCAAATATAAAATAAATACCTTCCGTTCCGGCCGACTTGGCCTACATCATAAATAAATATTCCTCAAGAGAGGAAATAAAATTAGTCCAATTTAGCCAGAGTTGGCGGTGGGTTTCAACCCTAAATAATTGCCCATAACGGCAGGCGGGACCCGAGGGCTTGGGGTGTATAATATTGTAAATTAGGGTTCCTCTCATTCTTATTAGGGTTGGCGGTGGGTTTCAACCCTAAAAGCCTCAATCGACATGCGGGGCCCGAGGGCTTGGGGTGGATAATTAAACCTATGCCTCTCATAATGGCAAAAGTCATTTATTTAGTCTTTGAATTCACCGACTTTATCATGTTTGAGCCATGTGCTCACTTTATAATATTGCAATAACATATATAGGATTATTACAAAAATGCAAACTAGGTTTGGTGAGGACTTTTACTAATCCTGTTTGTATTATCTTTACTTATTGTTTCGGAATGCTCCAAAAAGTAGTATATTACTCAAAGTAGTATATTACTTTTGTGAAGTAATAACTAATATTTAAAAAAATATTACTACGCAGTAAAAAGTACTTTATTACTTACTACTTTCAAAGTAATATTCGACCAACACTGTATATTTATATATATATATATCAGAGTTGTGACTACCGAATGTAAATAGGTATTCGATACTACCGACAGTATGTAGATTCAAATACCGAACCGATTTTACGGTATTCGGCAGAAACTACCGAATACCGTACCGATTGACAATCGGTACGGTATATTTGAAAGTATGACTTTTGTAACATTCACATAGAGACATAAAGATATAGAGAGCTTATTCCCTTCAATAGCAGAGAAACATCGTTCAACTGACGCTTTGCCCAAGCGCTCCCCTGTGTGAAGAACTTGAACTTCGAAAATAAATAAACGACTATAACTTATAGTATTATAGAGCAGATACATATATAGACATTCAATATAAGCTTATGCTATGCATTGAATACTAGTTTACCTGAAAGTGCAGTTCATATCGGACAATAAGAGACAGTTAATGAAAAAAATGCTATGGCCTTCCATTTCCCACAAAATCCAAGTACATATATGATTTATATAAGATTATTATGTTTTAAATTTCAAATAATATCTAATATATTATAACAAATGATGTATTTAATTGTTCTTTGTTATAAACTGTCCGATATTAAATGCATATGAAGAAGCAAAAGCAGATACATAAATAAATTTCTCTCTCTTTCTAATCTACCGTACCGAATATCGATCGATATTGTAGATATATAATAAAATCTACCGAATACCAATATCGATCCGTATTCGGTATATACCGAATATCGAACCGGCGGTAGACTTTTCTACCGAAACCCAGCTCTGATTTATTATATATATCTATATTGACACAAAACTATAAAGTTAACTCTTCCGTTTCAATTACAATCGGTGGATAGACTTTTTTAACAATCAAATCCAGTATTTTGTTAAAAATGTCTGGATTGGATTATAGTTTTCCCACAAAAAAATAATAAAAATAGGTTTAGAAAAAGGTCCCTCGAAGTATCCATGGCCTCTATGTGCCTCATAAGCCTTTTTACTTGGGACCAGATGTAGCTGGTGAATCACCATAAGAGCCCATGTCAAATATTTGACGATGGTAGCAAATTGTGAAATTATATAGTTTATTAAAAAATAGGAAAAAACAGTTTTAGCTATATAAAAATCAGGGCAAAATAACATTATGAGTTTATTTTGAATTTGACGCCGAAATATATAATACAACATCTCATTTATATATTTTTGCCTTAAAAAAGTTGAAAGAAATAACTTTAAAAAGTTTTATTATTATTATAACAAAACAAAAATGTTTCAGAAAATTATATTTTATATGACTCTTGGATAAATTTTTATATAATTTTTTTTCTTTTTGGTTAGAAATGTAAAAAATATATTATTAAATAGTTAATAAAAAGTCTAAATTAAAATATAGTTTTCTTGTCAATAAATTAATCAAAGCCTATAAATTACCTTTGTTTTAAAAACCGATTATATGGTCGCCGGACTCCTAACCCTTAAATAAAACATCATACTGCAATTTATTGGATATGTTGAGGAAATGATAGTCCTGATACCTTCTGATTACAATAACCAGTAAGGGAACAGAAAGATACATATAAATATAATAAATAATAAAGCTCTGAATAAATATTCTGAAAAATGACGAAACTTATAATTACCTCCGCCGAAGGAGGTATTGTTTTCACTGGCGTTGGTTTGTTGGTTGGTTTGTTTTTGTCAGCAGGATAACTCAAAAAGTGCGGAACGGATTCGGATGAAACTTTGTGGAGTTGTTGGAAATGCAAAAAGGAACAAGTGATTAAATTTTGGCATATCTGAGTGCTTCTTTAAGATGCAAAATGAGCTATTACTAATAAATATTTCAAGTTAGCCTACTCTGCCAATAGATGTCGCTGTGCTGTGCTCTCCTCTTTGATGACGTCAGTTTCTTTTTCTTTCCATGTACCTCTAGAGTATAAATAAAGGACAGTGCGTAGAGGGTTGGAAATGACAAAATACCTAGTGATTCATTTGTGTGGGGACGGCGGAGGTTTGTACTCTCTGAGTGCTTCTAGTTAATATTAATCTGTGGGAAATACTTATTACCTCCGCCGAAGGAGGTATTGTTTTCACTGGCGTGTGTTGGTTTGTTAGTTGTCAGCAGGATAACTCAAAAAGTACTGAACGGATTCGAATGATACTTTGTGGAGTTGTGGAAATGCCAAAAGAAACAAGTAATTAAATTTTGGCAACTCTAAGTGCTTTTTTAATATGCAAAATGAGCAAAATACTAAATGAAATGGGGTCTCTATTCAGGGAGTAGGAAAGAACAAACGCTAAAAAAATATTCATTGACGTATTATTGTTCATATATCAGCTCAGGACTATGTTAACCCAGTGACGTAGATTAAACTTCTTTCTCTTCCCGTCTCTGAGTGCTTTTTTAATATGCAAAATGAGCTAACAGAGAGGAAACAATGATAAGAGATAGAAAATCGGGCGTGTGAAAGGAGAATGTTTTAATGGGAATTTGTGGGGATCGGCGGAGGTACACACTCTCTGAGTGTATATATGCCTCTAGTTTTAACTGATTTTTATAATCATTAAAAAAATGTTTTTTACATTTACAACAAAAAAAAAACATTTGGATGTGCCTGATCCTCTTTATTAAAGGAACAGCCAGGGCACGTCCCGATCTGCCCCTGCATATTAATGTCCACAATTTATGTCCCACGGGTGTAGCGGCTTAAGTGGTCAGAAGAAAACATCGCTGCCAAGTGTCCTTGATTGCTTGTCGTTTGATCATTGAGTCCAGCCACTTTGATATAGTTTACTTTAAAGGAAGTCAATTTTTTAGGTCCCCATTTTGAATGAAGAGCCATCTATCTTTGGAGAAACAATAGGCTTCTCCTCGGCATCGCTGGCTACGTTCCCCGTGGACTCCCAATCTGTGCTTCACAGTCCTCCTCCATGAGGACTGCTTTGATTACTTGATTAATTTTTCCAATTGTTGTGTTGATGATTTTTTAAATATCTATATGAAGATTGTAATTCTATATATAATAAAGTAATGAATGATGAAATAATCTTTGATAATTAAATTAATATCAGAATAGATAAATTTACCACCGTTATTGGTCATTAAAACGTTAAATTTTAATTTAAAAGTTAATAGTGTTAATTTTTTCAAAAGGTATGCCCTTGTATATTCAAATAAATGGCTGGTGTGAGTAGCGTCAAGCTCCGGAAACATTTCGATGTGATTTTATTGAGGAAAAAATTGGTACGACCTCTAAATATCATATTTCTTACATATGGCTAACATTTATATTTTTTTTGCATATATTTTTTAAAATAATTTTCGAATATTGGGCTTCAACGACTCCTTCAATCTTGCACTCAATGACCAACAAAGATGGTATATTTCTCTATTCTGGTATTAATTTAGTTATCAAAGATCATTCGATTATATGCCCTGGTATTAAAGATATCTCAATAAGTACATTTAATTTGTTATATGTTTAAAAAATAACGGCTCTGAGCATTCATTTTACACATTCCTTGGATTTCCCATTCTCAAAGTGAATTCATCATTTGACATATTGCCATTCTCCTGTAAGCAAACTTTATTCAACTTAAATAGTCATAAGATTATTATTTATCTCAAAATATATTCCAATTTTAAATAGAAAATAAGATAATGATGGTTGCAAGGACATATGTTTCATATGAATGTACTGCTTCTAAGGAAATTCGCTCTTATGTGGTATTATCCAAATTAATAGCGTAATTTTGATTTAAAATTAAATCTCTGGGTAAGAATAGATCATTAAAAATGAGACAAACAAGAACTTATAAATGGAATAAAATCAAATAAATATATTTAAAATCCTTAAATCCAATTTAAAATCCTCAGAGAGGGGAAATTCAAAATTGATCAACTTCATGGAAAAGATCCTAGGTTCGGTTGAGTAATTTTAATGCTCTTATGCTCATTCATATCTTTCTAGATGCAACTGAATTAAACCAAAAAAAAACTTATTATTTTGACTGTATGACGATGATGTCTTTTTGAGTTTCAACTGTTCATTCAATACTGAGTTTAATGAAAAAAATGTTTTACTCAATGAAATTTGTAAAGAAAGAAAAGCTTGTTTATTGTCTGCCTTAAAAGTATCCTAACTTCAATATTCACGATACAGATGACTCACAATTCAGTTTGAGAGTGTTTTCCAGCGAAGATGCATGTATATTTTCCTTATCAAGCTCTTCAGCTCTTCAATGCACTCGCAGTTACTCCCTCTTTTTTTATCCCCTCACTTTGTAAGCGGAGGGCAAACAATTGCATATATATTATTTAAGACGTCAGTCTCCAAAAAACCAATTGAAAGATTCAAAGTACCTCCTGAGTTCAATATTTGATTTTCTTAATTAGATAAGTATGCATCACAATGTACTATGTCATGCCGGAATTTATTTTGTATAATATAAATATTTTTTAATTATGAAAATGTTACAGTCTTATCTACCTTCTGTTCCGGTTGACACATAACTTATTACTCATTCTTGAAGTCTATCTTCACTAGTCACTGCTAAGGCATACGGTCGTCGACAAATATGGCGCTGGGATCCATCATCTTGGCACTGGAGATCCTATTCGGAGTTGCATACAGTGGGCTCTGTCTATTCTGCATTTACTTAGGTATAAAGAATCCTCGGAATGAAGATGGTATTCCCATGAAGGTTCAAGCGGGATTTTTTATGTCTCTCGTCGTATCGGACATCGCCGCCTTTATTGCAGTGGGTCACTTGCATCTGGTTAAATGGGTTTTACCATTCATTTGGGCAAAATATATCTGCTGCTCTGTCTAACACATCATCGCATTCATACGGGGATCATTTCAAACATTTGGCAAAGTAAGCTTGGCGCAGGGATATACGCTGCCATAATTGCCTTGTACTCCCTTCTATCTCTTTTATCTCCAACCTCCCTGGACTTCTCCAATTGGTACTTTAACTCCACCCTAATTGCATTCTTGTGTTGACGCTCTGGATTTATTTGATATCAAGCCCTTTGATCAAATTGACCGAACAACCATTGCATCCGCTGGTTATTTCACATCCTACTCTTTGTGAATAGATTTTCCTATTATACCTTTACCACCAAAGGTTATATAATCACGTTTACAATTATTAAAACCATCACGAAGCCTCTACTTCCGATTGCTTTTCTTGCCTTTTATAACTGGCGGGTTTTAGAGGGATCTTCACGACGAAGTACGTCGGCTCCATCTGCAACGGAGGATGAGGCATCTGCTGAAACGCAGCCCATTTTAGATTCGTAATTTTTATCAGATTTACTCCTTACTAATAATTTGTTTTGTGAATATATTTATTGTTTGCTCCAATACTTAATAATTGAAACGAAGTTTTGATTAATATAATATTGCTTTTGTCCTTGAAACTGAATAGATGTGTCACATCTACGGATTTATTCTCATACTCCTATATGGTGCAGAGTTGACCTCTTATTTATCTGGGAATGGGTGCAGATAATTATTTGAACCAATATTTCGCAGTTAGATCATATTTTGACAGTTGATCTAATTAGCAGAATTCTTTAATCTAGGCTCTTTAATTTAAAAATACTGGGAATAACAGTGGATTCTTATTAAGTTGTTATAAGAAATTGAACTTCATGACCGTCATTTAAATGTATATAATAGAAGGCTATTCAAAATTGAATGTTCAGAGTCTTTTGAAGCTTCGGAAAATAATTATATTTGTCATGAACTCCTACCGCCTCTTCAAATTCCCGGACCTTGGAAAAATGATTACAGTCCTGCTAATGATTTCCGTAACTATTGTTATTATTTTTATCTATGTAAGAACTGTTGCATAATTTATAATTCGATTTCCATAGGCTGTAAAGTTAAACTAGCGAATGATCAAACTTAATAATAAATTATTATAAATAGGCCCAATATTCTGAAAGACATGCATTCTATCTAATAAGAATAGTATCTTCCACATCACTCCTTTCTATAAAGAATGAATTCTTAGGTATTCTAAAAATACATGACACCAACTTCTGTAGCCTTCAGATTTTAGGATAATATTTTGCAGCAAGATTCGGTATATTTGCGCTTAAGATTCTACTTTTAAAGAATGACTCGTAAATTAATGTAGCCCAAGACATCCGACATCTCCCTTCTTGTTTATGAAAATAAGTCAAGGATTTTTAGTGTTGTTATGTTATTAAGTGTTACATTTTTAATAATAATTATTGTTTGTTTCAAAATATTAAACATTTATTTTTATATCTATAAGATATTTAATTATGTTCAATGGATTAACATAAACTATGATATGTCCCGCTAAGTATGTCTATATAACCTTAAATTACGCCAATACAAATTTGGATATTAATTCGCAATTTCTAGGATATGCCAATGTTTCTCCTGAAGAAACCCAAGAGCTGTGACATACTTTTTTTTTGTTATTCAGGATAGTGTCTCACAAGTTAAGGGAGTTCCTAGATCAGGTTTATATTCATGCTTATATAAACACTTAATATCTGATATTCAAACATGAATACTGAACTTTTTGATGACTAATTGCAATATGAAGAAACATTGAAAAGGTATATATATTTCTTCTAGATATTTGATTAGCCGAATGACTCAATTCATATACTCATAGGATAATTCCAATACGTTCTTGGATTCCTTCCCATCCCATTTGTTATCACAAATATAATATTGTTGACCAGGCTGCATTTTAACTTAGTTCACTTTAATATCTTCCTTATGCAGACATCCCAAGTCTCCCGGAAGATGGACAGCGATAGAGCTATTTTCACAGGAACAGTTTAAAACGCACGCCTTATATAAACATGACTCTCTATCCCCCCCTCATGTTTATATAAGGCGTGCGTTTTAAACCGTTCCTGTGAAAATAGCTCTATCGCGTGTCCATCTTCCGGGAGACTTGGGATGTCTGTTTATGGAATAATAGGCTATAGACCAGCGGGTCTCAACCTTGTCCTAATCAAGAGCCACATTGATGAAAAAATATTTTTGCATGATCCATGTAGCACCACATTATGTAATAATCAGGAAACGACCGGGACACTTTGTATCGCCGGGAGCGGACTTAATTTTTTCAAGCCGGGCCTCTAACATAATCGTTTCTTCGGCTTTCTGAAAATGACGATGTTTTTTAAGAAAATAATATTTGCTATTAATTTTTTAAAATTTAAAAATCTTGTCTAAAAGAAAGAAAAATATTTGTCAAAAAAAATAGTATATTTTTCTAAAAAAACCTCACTTTCAGAATGACAAAAATACCCGGTCGTTTCCTGGTAATAATGTAATAAAATTTTCAGTGGGACTTAAAAGAGCCGCAACTAGTCTTAACCTTAGATGCATAAGTGGGTCAAAAATGACTCGGTGAGGTTGTTTTCTTGAAATATCTTCGTAATGAAAATTGTTATTATTTCATATTCCAGGTATTCCTCAAAAAACATGTTTTTGATATAATGTCATTTACATTTTTAACCTACCTTTTATACATTTTAAGAAATTGTAGTTTTTGTATTACAGGTAGTTTGTCTTGTGATGACACAAGACACATTTTTCTATGCTGTCTGGGTAATTTCTTTTTCAAAAATGAAACATGAAAAAAAAAGATATTTCAAACATGAAATCATTCTTGTGTGGTCCTAATTAATACTAAATTTATACAAGTGATTTCTTAACAAAATGATAAAAAACATTGATTCTAAATGGGTCATTTTTACCACTTATGGAGAGTGTAGGGTTCAGTCACTCATGCATCTAAGGGTTAAAGGAGCCGCATGCGGCTCGCGAGCCGCGGGTGTGTATCGCTGCTATAGACAATGTTTGTTCAATGACTACAGTAAGAAAAGTCTTGCTTAAAAAATTAAAAGAAAAACATTAATCCATTATTTCCTTATTCAAATGGCGAACAATATGAAACGACAAAACATCGTTCTCATTCATACTGCCGTGTCTACCAATTTATAATTTAAACAGAGTTGTTGAACCATAAGCCCATTGTTTCTTTCGTTTATGGTTACAAACGTAACAAAGACAAATACTGAGGCATTAATTGGTTCATATAAAAAAGGATTGCATTTAATAAATATAAATAATGATGTTTCATTTGAGGAAATGGTTTGAATTATTTTTACAATGACAAATATAATGTAACATAGTATGTGACTTATAGTGAAGGGATATAAATTGAAGTCGTTATTATGTTACTCTCATATTATTATGTTATGTGGTCTGATATGGATAAATAAGGATCAAATACCAAACTGAACTAGAGGCATATATACACTCAGAGAGTGCAAACCTCCGCCGTCACGGGGTCCTTATGAGCCTTCCGAGGCGGATTTTTCACGACTGGGGCGGCGTAGAGGGAGGGACGGGGAGGGTTCCCTAGACGGAAATTCCGAGAGGAAGACGCTCCCGGCACCCCAGCCAGCGACATCTATTGGCAGAGTAGGCTAAAAATATTTATTAGTATTTAGCTCGTTTTGCATCTTAATTCTGCACTCAGAGATGCCAAAATTTAATCACTTGTTCCTTTTGGCACTTCTAACAACTCCACAAAGTTTCATTCGAATCCGTTCGGTACTTTTTGAGTTATCCTGCTGAAAAACAAACCAACAAACTAACAAACCAACAAACCAACCAACCAACGCCAGTGAAAACAATACCTCCTTCGGCGGAGGTCATAACCAATACCTTAACAAAAAAAACTATACTATCGGCTCTATATGGTATTTACTGTGTCAAAAAAAGTATTATTTCTTGTTAAAAACATTTTATTAATCTATCTACAAGAAATAATTATATTGTAAAAATAAAATACACTAAAATAATATACAGGAAACAGAGTAAATTTATTCAGAGCAGAGCGAAAATACATAAATGAACTTCTTTTTGGTAATATTTTTGTCATTTTCTATTGTAAATCATGTAGAAAATAAATAGGAAGTTATATGAACAAGAGAGACTATTTTATAAAATAAAAGAATATCCTCATTAAATATTTTTTTTATTAATATATGATTAAATTTTGATTCCTATTTGCTTAGTTTCGTGACTTATCCCATGTAAATGCAAATAATAGATCTGGGGTAAAATAAATCAGAATCAATGACAAAGCTCGTTTATCAACAAAGCCTTTCATTTATTGAGGATTTTTTTTCAGTAAATAAATAGTCTCTTTTGAATATAGCTTGTTATTTTTCACATTATATCCAATAGAAAAGCAAAAATTATATCGAAATAAAATTTTATCGACTCAATAGGATAATTAGGCTTTGTTGGTTTAAATAATACCTCTTATTTTTATGGGACTTATGTTCAGCGGACACACCCAACCGATGATTTCTTATGGCGTACTATACTGCTAAAGAAAAAATCATTAAATAATAAAACAATACAAATAAAAAAGGGCTCTCACTAGGAAATGAATATATATCATCATAAAATCATTTTGCATCACTGATTAATAGGAATGGAAATCTGGAGCTTAACCTTGGTGCTTACAAATTCTATGATTGTTTTTGGCCGTGAAAAAGAGAGAGGGGTAAAGAGAGGGATAGAAAGAAAGGAGAGAGAGAGAGAGAACTTTTTCTTTCTCCCTCTATTTCCTCCTCTTTCTCTCTCTCTCCTTCTATCCCTCTCTTTACCCCTCTTTCTTTTTCACGGCCAAAAAAACAGTCATAGAATCTGTAAGCATCAAGGCTAAGCTCTAGATTTCCATTCCTACTGATTAGACTCTTCATACTCACACAATCTTTGAACCTATCATTGTAAATGTTATTTTTAGTATTTGCGCCGGACGGATATGAGCTTTATTTCTAGAATCCATTCCGATTATGCATCGAACGAAAACCTCAAGATTGCCTTTAAGGTATCTTAAAAATAAGCTAGACACAATCACTAAGGGACATTTGCCTTATGGTACAGTAAATTCCATCTTTAGAAAAATAGCTAGAATAGCATAAAATACAAAAAAAAATGTCAGTCACGACCACATTTTATCATAGAGATATAAAGACATAGAGGGCTTATTGGATTCTTTAGAGGAATACGTTTTTGTGACCAATATCAACAAATTTCTGTCTCTACAATCAGGTTACAATGACGTAGCTCAAATTACTTTGCTTATATTAGGCACAAAAATACAGCTGAACGAGTTTTCTCTGCTATTGAAGGGAATAAGCTCTCTATATCTTTATATTTCTATGCATTTTATACGTTAGGCTGCGAGAAGGATATAAAACTTAATTTTTTCGTTGAATGATTGTTTAATCAGGGAAAACTATAACTTATTTTCTATAACTTTTTTTACGAAGGTAGTTAAACTTTGACATAAAAAGGAGGGAGTTCCATTTCAGGTTAGGGTATTCCTGCTTAATATACCTTTGATACATTATTTTTATAGGAAGTGCTTGGAAGACAAATAATGTAGCTTTATTTACTTTTATTCTCATATGAACTCACAGTTTAAAATATATTCAAATATATATGAAAGGAAATGTAGAAATCAGCGAAGAATCCCATTGCTGTACAGATTATTTCATTTCCTCTCCTCTTTTCTTCATTAACACACATCCACATCATGAATGAATAAGAAACAACAAAATAATAATCCTGTTGAATATTTGTACTTTATTTTTTAGCTTAGTATCTTTCTTCATTGGTAAGTATGACAAATGAGGATATTTTTTTAAACGTGATTGATTGAAAGAAGAGAAAAGGAAATAATAAAGAGCAGGTGGCATTATTAAATAGAGGCATATATACACTCAGAGAGTGCAAACCTCCGCCCGCACGGGGTTCTTATGAACCTTCCGAGGCGGATTTTTCACGACTGGGGCGGCGTAGAGGGACGGGGGAGGGTTCCCCTCGACGGTAATTCCGAGGGGAAGACGCTCCCGGCCCCCGATTTACAGCACAGCGACATCTATTGGCAGAGTAGGCTAACTTGAAATATTTATTAGTATTTAGCTCGTTTTGCATCTTAGTTCTGCACTCAGAGATGCCAAAATTTAATCACTTGTTACTTTTGGCATTTCCAACAACTCCACAAAGTTTCATCCGAATCCGTTCCGTACTTTTGAGTTATCTTGCTGACCAAAAAAACCAACAAACCAACGCCAGTGAAAACAATACTCCTTCGGCGGAGGTAATAACGCATCTCTTTACTCACGACTGTGTTAACATTATTTAGAGATAAATGTAGAATAAGATGTTTGTAAAGTAATCAGATTCCAATTAAAGAGTGATTTGATTTTTAATAATAAATGCTACGCTTTTTATACCCCTTGGGTACTCTGATAACGGGTACGGGTTACTCGATCTCCTACCTGAGCTAGAAACAAAGAGAAACAACAC
>CP045900.1:260467-303081 GCA_013387185.1 Caligus rogercresseyi | reverse complement strand
TTATAGTTTGGATACTTACAATACTACTAAGAAGATTTGTGACTTTTTTGTATTAATAAAAGCGTGTATAACGTACCTGGTATTCTATATACCTTGATTGCACAATATAAACATTTTTTCAATAAGTGCCTTTAAGACTTTTGAATGTAATAATATTTGTTGATTTAACATTCCTTTTTGCACGAAAAACATTTTTTATATCCTTGTAGACTTAAATTACTATCTAGTGTTATATTGTTTCAATTAACTCATATAATACATTATCCTATAATAAAAGGTTATTGAATAATGTTGGTCTTATGTTGTTGCTATGAATTTTAGTTAAATATGGAGAAAATAAGGCGCTCGATAGCCGTGCGTGTTCAGGCGTGTTCAACTCTCAATGTTGGGGCGCAGGTTCGAATCCCGAGAGGGCTGGTCCATTTTGGTCTACCTCATTGATAAGATCCAGGTTCGATAGACTAATTTTAACGCTATAATGCTTATTTATATCCTATCGGATGCCATTCTATCGAACCATATAGCAAAAAAAAAAAAAAAAAAAAAATATTATATGTCTTTATAGGTTTTGATTAGATTGTATCCTTTGTCATTACGACATCTGGTGCAAAGCGTGGGCATTTTTTAAATCATACTCATTAGATTTAGTGTCTGCCCTTACAAGATCCACTCTATTATTACTTAAACACTCTAAGACCAATAACTGAATTGGCTAATAATGATTATTTTCCTCATTTTTTTTTTGTGTGTAGGTACAAATGTTTACCACAACAGCATGCCATCCTCATCTTCCTCTACATCAGGCTTAAAGTCATATCCAATCTCACTCGAAAATTGAGCCTCTCTATTCAGGATCCTGGATCAACCACATCCGCATATCTTAGCGGAATCAAGCCCAGAAAAACTTCTGCAAGTTTCGTAAGAAAAGAATATACATTTCACAATAATAAGCATATTGACAAAATATATATATAATTATTGAAATATTACTACTTAATTAGCAGTTGATATAAGATGATGTTAAGATTTTAAGAATGTCACTTAGTAATCATCTCTAGTTTAATTGTTTTTAATGGATTAATGAAGGATTGTCATCATGAGGTTCTGAAATTTATAAATATGGATCTGTTATTGCAAATATATATATATATAGGTGCGGCCACATATATTTTCCTTTTTTCAGAAGGCAATAACAACCAAAAAAAAATCAGAAAGTTTTAATTTGTTTCATGATTTTAGTACATATTTAAAGGTTTGGTTTCACATAGTTTTGAAAATCATATCAGATAGGTGAAGGTCCCGCCATTATCCATACACTGTATATACCGATTTTGGGTATTTGCCATACCCTCACCAGCGTATCAGCGGGTATATTGGCATTTCTTCTCTGATGCCCATCGATGCCCTTGAAGTGTGAGCTGTTGCGCCATCCGACTCAACACCAAATGTCCCCTGGTCCCAATTCTTCGTGAAGTAAAAAACTCCCCTCCACATGTTGACGATACCGCCTCTGAATTCACTGTCACTGTTACCTATACGGTATATACAGTGTATGGACAATGGGGGAGGTCACCTATCTGATATGATTTTCAAAACTATGTGAAACAAACTTTAAATATGTACAAAATCAGAAACAAAATTAAAACTTTCTGATTATACATCTTGTTTTATTGCCTTCTGAAAAAGTAAGTATGTTTGCCGCACCCTTATATATTATATACATATATATATTCTTTTCTTAGAATGTAATCACATTTATATTTGAAAAGCATTAGAAGATTAAAGAATTTCTATGAAACTCATGTGATTTCTTACTTAGTATTTGATATAGAAAGGATACAGATAGATTTTCCTTTTTAATCCATGTAGACTTATAAGAACGTCAAAGCATGATCATCAATATCTGATTATGATCCATTTTGTTGTGATTGTTTATTACCTCTGGCCGAAGGAGGTATTGTTTTCACTGGCGTTTGTTGGTTTGTTAGTTTGTTGGTTTGTTAGTTTGTTTAGTTGTCAGCAGGATACCTCAAATAGTACTGAACGTTCGAATGAAACTTTGTGGAGTTGTTGGAAATGCCAAAGAAACAAGTGATTAATTTTGGCATCTCTAAGTGCTTTTTTTAATCTGCAAAATGAGCAAAATACTACTACTATAATAATGACTGGGTCTCTATTCAGGGAGTAGGAAAGAACAACGCTAAAAAAATATTCATTGACGTATTATTGTTCATATCAGCTCAGGACTATGTTACCCCGTGACATAGCTAAACTTCTTCCTCTCCCGTCTCTGAGTGCTTTTTTAATATGCAAATGAGCTAACAGAGAGGGAAACAATGATTAGAGATGAAAATCGGGCGTGTGAAAGGGAGAATGTTTGAATGGGAATGTTGTGGGGATCGCGGAGGTACACACTCTCTGAGTGTATATATGCCCTCTAGTTTTAAAATTATTTGATTTATATTGGAGTTTGTATTCGTATATAATAATAAAGTACCTAGAATAGTTCAATATTTGTAATCGTTTAGCTTCCAGTGAATATTATAGTTTTTTTTTGTGTTCTTTTATTAGAGTATAAATTATTGATTAAAACGTCTATTCATGTTTTTTTATTTGCGCAAGTTCTTCGGGCTTTAAAAAATTTAAAATTTATGTGTAGAAAAAAAATGGCATTCGGTGTGCTGGGTTAAAGAAAAAAATGTAATATATATATTAAATACTTACTTTGGCAACAACCTTCTCTAATGAATCTTATCATAAAATATAACTACATCTCCGCAATCTCAATCACTTAATTGTTAGAATAATTTGTTCCCTCCCAGAGAAAAACCCTGTTATAAGTACAATTCATGAATTCCAAGAGCTTTAGAATGAAGATATATAGATATATATATAAAGAAAATGGATATATTCATTTATATCAAATGAATAATGAAATATTTAATTTGTAAGAATAAGAAAAACTTACGTTTAACTCGAAGGTGGTTTTTCACACGCTGATGTTCTGTTATTTTTATGAATTCAGGCACTATTTGGATATAGTTAGATGTTTATATACATAAATAACAGTCCGAGTTCCAACATATTTATTGTTTTTTTTTAAATTGATTGGGAATGCTAATATGAATATAATTATATACCTACAATAAAATATATATATTTTACCGATATTTTAAACAATATATTCAATTAAAATCATTTTTTTTTCCTCATGAAGAACTGGAAATTTGGCACGTTCATTGACAAACTATCTTTATTTATATTTATAACTAACGTCACATCAAAGATTTGTTCCATTACTTTAGTACAAAAGAATCTTCCAAAATGTGAAACGAATGTGAAATGTCGTATTGGGATATCAAAATTGAGTTACTGAAATATCAAGATTCAATTATACAAAAGAGTCTTCCAATTAGGGAAAATGTGAGCTGTCGTATTGGGATTGCAAAATTGGCCTCTGAAAGATCAAAGACTCAATATTTGTTCCTGCAATGTTATTTTTTAGTATCTTCATAATGGAATTCAAATCATAGCTTGAAATTCATGATCAAACGACAATATTATATATGTCTGACCTATGAATGACTCATTTTTAGCAATAAGATAATGACGCTCCTGGAAGAAGGTAACTGATAAAAAAGTAATAAAATTTGTAAATAAAACACCACCTACATGTCGTAAGGATCAAATGGAAACTAGTTTATATCCTATTTAATGAAATTATATATAGCATAGCGTGAAATATTTGTGTAGCAAATGAATCACTATTTGAACCTATGAATGGCATGTTATAATCAGGGCTGTAGGGATTTGAAAACACAAAATAATGTACTGGCCCAGAAATATGCTAGAAAAAATGAACTAAATAGGCAGAAAATGTGCAAAAAAGACTAAAATTTCGTAACAAATATAAGAAAATACATTCGGGCGAAAAATGACGACTTTTTTGTTAAGAAAGAAGTTCAATAAATGTTTGTTTATGTCCTCTGGATAATTTTTTTTTTTAAATTTTTTTTATAGAAAGTCGCTTTTTGTGTGACTTTTTCTTACAAAAGAGTAAAATATGCAATAAATATGCAGAAAAGGCGTTTTATGTGAGTGTATTGCTGATTTATTCCCAAAAAGTTGATTTCCCATATTTCTGGTTACATTCTTTTAATTTAATCATTTTTTTATTAATAAATATTTAGCGTCTGTATACTATTTCTCAACTGTCATTTTTGTATCAAAATTAATGTTTACATGCATCATTATAAGGTGTATCATTTGCACTATATATATTGCTCTGGCTGTTTGTATACAATTATACCGTGGCTATACATCATTGCAGTTACGTACGACTATGTATTCCTTTGGATTCTTCCTCTGGAATTTACGGACATCTGTTTAAGTTGTGCCTACAAGATGAAGATTTTTGTCATGCACATAAATTTTATTTATTGCCATCAATCCACCTACCTCAATATTGACATATTCTTTAAGCCTAATCGCCTTGGTAGTGAGCCTGCTATCTAAATAATGCAAGATGTATATATTTTTCCTCAGGAAGCTTGCATACATTATTATACGAAAACACAAATATGACGTAGATGTGATTCTAGGCATCACCCCCGGACTAGCACCCCCTGACAATCACCCTCCGTGCCAATCACCCCCCGGGCATTTACCCCCCGTTAGTACTATTTCTTATCTCATAAAGTCCACTTATTAAGCTAACTATGTTTTCTATTATTACAAGATGACGTCACTGGTTAGTACGCAGTCCCAGTCCTTTATAATGGAATTGTATTAATTAATGTGCATATTTGCAATTTCGTTTCTTAGACCTTATATCTGGGCTACTTATGTACAACTAGACAATCATACAGTTTGTAACCTATCAACTCAAGATATCTTATTTATCTCATATAGGTCCTAAGCTATTTCTAAGATTTCATCAAGGAACCACTTGTCTAAATCGAAGACTATGATCAAAGACTCATCCACTCAATAAGTTGACATATAATTTTATTCTCAATCTATTATATTATTTCTTCACACCCAAAAACGTGTTCCTGTGGCTTTTTTAAAGATCCAAGTCCCATTCGTCTTCGCAAGCAGCGGAAAAGGAGATCAAGAAAGTGGTTAACCATTGACGTCACTTTGTTATAACTAGAAAACATAGTTAGCTTCATAAGTGGACTTTATGAGATAAGAAATATACTAACGGGGGTAATTGTCCGGGGGTGATTAGCACGGGGTGATTGTCGGGGGGTGCTAGTCCGGGGTGTGCTAGTCCTGTTACGCGTAGATGTGTCTGGTGAGGACCATAACCGTTGGGCTTAAACCCTTAATAACCTATAATTGTGGCTTACTTTCAACTGATGATTGGTCGTCGTTCTTCATTTACTTCAACATTACTAAATAACATTTTATAAAACAAACTGATTTTTTTCTCTAATTTAATTTTTATTTATCATACTAGTTTTTTCAATATTGTAGCTATATTATAAAAGGAAATAATAAATTTTAAACAAAGAAACCCACTTGTACGAATAATATTTTTTCACTTTTTCCATTTAGATTGTTAAATTGTGAGGGTACTCACTTTTTTATTGGTTCAGCCCGAAATGGCCCATGCGACAAGCATCCCAGGGTCCACATAATAATTTTTTTTTCGCTTCGATAAAAAAAGCTTAAGAACAAAAAATATATGATATTTTATCAGGAACAGAGATAATATATTTTATCTATATAATATATATATAATATATATATATATATATATAAAAGTGTGATTCTTATTTCCCTTTTTTCAGAATTGAGAGTCGAGCTAGGATTTTACCTTAGTGCATATAGATCATATCTTGTAAAAGTTTAAACGAAATCGAATAACGCTAAGTGTCTCCTCACCGGACTCAAAATTTATATATTGATTAGTTTTCCGCCATTCAATCGCCTCTTACGTCCTCAATTTTCAATGCTACAGAAAATGAGTAGACGCAAATGTTAGATACGATCTCAAGGAGTCCAAATTAGTTTATTTATATATTATAAAATACACGAGATATTTAAGTTTGGAAATAGTCATTTTGGGGCATAAAACTGACTATATCAAAGCTTTAATTTCTTGTGAATTTATATATATATATATAACACTGAGCGAATGCAGCAGCATTTCCGTAAGGAACACACAATATATAATCAGTATCTGATTAACTTCAAGTTGCTCTCTGACTCATCCTTGACTGCCTCCCTCCCTCTTAAATTTCATAAAGAGGGGGATTAAAGAACTCGAGACAAATACCCTGTGTGTGTGTATTTAATCTTCTACGTTTCAAGATATATAATGCATATGTTCCAAAAATTCCTTAAGAACGGCCATTGATTGAAGATTCAATCATGTTATATTGCAATTGAAATATGAGGACGAGAGTCTCTTTTGTTGTTCTTCTTCTGAATGGAAGTCACGTCCCGGAACCTACTTGTCATGGGGAAAGTGGTATTGGTTGCTGTTGCTTCTTCTTCTTCTTCTTAATTTGTACCGGAAACACGAGTATCCTGGGAATCATCATTTTAATATGATCAGCTAACCAAAAAGCCGCTACTCTCTCGCTCCCCTCATTCTAAACCAAGGGAAGCAACACCATAGCCAATGCTTAAAGACTTCCAGCTTAAGAGCTTTATGTGTCTTTGAATGACAAAAAGAAAACCCTGCTTTGTTTCCATGTATATTAAAGCAGCAGGGACATCTATAGAATATGGAAGCGCCATGGTTTCTCCTTTTTTTCTTCCCTACTATTTACATAAGGAGGCACAAATTACTCTTTTTTCTCTTTATTTGTATTAATAAAATACAGTCGGAAAATATCATATAAACCTCCTTAAGATCTTAGTCTTAAAAATTCAAATTCAATTAGGTTGTGTCGGTCCCAATTTATTCGGTCCAGTCCAGTCTTAGGACTATCGGTCCTTAGGACCGTCGGTCCTGAGATTGTCTTTTGTCAGTCCTTTTTTTCATAAAATGTCGAAAGAGTATTTATAATACATTCTAACTTCTAATATTATTCCCGGTGTGCCGCCTGGCCTCAAGAAACATAAACGGCCGTTGACAGCCTCCCAATGGTATATTGGGGCCTTTATAAGGCCGGCGAGGGCATAATTGTCCCGGTGGATAAATTCTTCCCACTCTGTTCCTGTGTGTTATGTATATATATATATATTGTCTGTTATAACTTTTTACAACTTCTAATATTATATTTATATATTCGATTATACTGAGCGTTAATTCAATAGCAACAAAAGGGTTTAATAATATTTATATTAGACAATTTGGTAACATGTTTTATCATAATATAGGCCTTTCAATGTACTCATCGTCGGTCATTACTCATTAAAGTTTATGTAAATCTATATAATAATTCACCAATCTCTGTCCGTCTGTATGTCCGCACGCTATCTCCTCCCACATTTATGTTCAGATTTGAACTTTGAAGGTACCTATGGAATCCTTGGGTCAAGAAGGACCTAATACAACTATTTGCAAAGTGATGGGACCAGAAATGAAAAAAATCAGACCTTGTCTGATTTTACTACCTACTTTTCAAAGTAAAGAGAGGAAAAAAGAAAAAAAAGAGGAGGAGGAGTTAGAGAAATAGAAAAAGAAAAAAGCATCTCATGTGACTTAAAACATATTCTTTGTACAAAGTCAAACTTTTGTATGAGGAGTGTTTGTACAAAACAGAAAATTATTTTCTCTCTCCTCTCTTATATTCTTTAAGGTCTGTTTCACTCACAAACTAGCTCCAAAATCTACCCATACCCGAAGGGCGAACATATGGGCGCCGTAGGCGCCCAAATATGCGAGTATAATTAATTCACAACCCTTCCATTTAAACCACTATTGGCTAATTTTTAAGTATTGTCATAAACATCGAATATTTATAGTTGTAATAATAACCAATATTTAATACTTATTAATGTAAAAAAATGTTATATTTGTCATCAGCTCATTTGTTATATGCTCTCATATAAAGGATTTTTCCTTTTCATAGCATTAAGAGATGTTGACAACATGACGTAGGCTACGACCTAAAAAATCACATTTTTCCTTTTATTAAGGACCGACAAGAAGGACTGGACTGGACCGAACTGGACTGCAGTCCTCGATCCTAGATAAGGACCGACACAACACTAAATTCAATTATATTTACTAAAAACGTCACAAGAATGTCTTGTGGTTTCTAAGGCGTCCCTTCCATCAATACAGCATGCCATGGAGAGTAACCTAGGCGCAATATTATAATCAAATGATATAATCGTGTAGGTTGTTGGCATGATGATTGTTGCTATTGTTATGCCTACAAATATATATATATATTTGCCCATCAGTAGTGACACCTACTACCGAATGTGCTTACAAGGCTAAATCATGCTTTGTAAAAAAAACATAACAAAAACATGTGTGTTGAAAAATAAACCTATATAATATGAGGTGTGTTCAGACAAATAAATATTATTTGTTTCGCTCATATGCACCTTGCACTGTAGCAATACAATGTTTCTTGAGCAAACAATTATTGCATCAAATCAATGTTTTGAGGGGTGCGTTCAAAATTATTAAATACTAGCGAGGACCCGTCACACAGTGACGCTTTATGTTTTTAACAGCATAATAGAAAGTGTCCTTTTTAAATAATAATGTTATTTAATGTTTGATCGCTCTTAAAAATGTGGTTATTGATAATACATACCAACATGTATATATCAAAAATTCTTAGAAAGAGTAGCTTTTTGAAATATATAAAATGAAAAAAAAATACATTTGTTTATCAAAAACTGGAAATCCAACTTTCAATTGTCCTTTTCTAGCCCATTGTGGCCATAAAGACAATTATTTTTTGACCAATAAATCTCCAGATAGAAAAACATCTCTGTGCCAAATTTCAACTCGATCCATCAAGTGGTTTGGCTGTAACATACAAAATTGTCGCGTTTTTGTGTTCGTTCCTAAGGTATTATTATATAGATACTCTTCTACTCTTTTAGCTCTCATAAACACAATACAGTATAAGAATATTCCTTGAATAAACTGGCATGTTAATCAATGTTTTTGATTAAAGAGAAACCATCGGGCGTGTGATATTCGTTTCATGTGTATATAAATTTCAGTGCTTTGACACATAACCTTTCGTATTGGTTTATGGTTTTTTAATCTGGAATTTTAGGGTTCTTGTTTTGAAGTAGGACTTGCTGAAGCGTGTAATATTCATTTTCCTTGTGGACCAATCATAATCCATTACGCTGAACAACAAATTTGAATAATAATTATTATATTTATGACTTTGCTCTGTTTGAATGAAGATTTAAATAGAAGAGCTCTTAATAATGATAACAATAATATCCGTTTGCTTTGGCGAACCGTCACGTTTCATTTTGCTAAATACATTTGAAAGGTCTATGTATTGGTATAATGATCTAAGAAATTATGCTGCTTTAATAATAATAAAACACTTTAGTTTGGAGAAGCCCTTTCGCAGTCCAGAGAGGTAATTGGAGCGCACGAGAAGAGGAGCGGCAATTTGGGATCATCTTTGAGCTCCAATGTCTCTCTCTTCAGAATTCTGGAGTAGAATTTAATTTTTCGAAGTCCAGATTCTTCTCAAGGACACTGTTCAACTTCCTGGCAAAGGGCTCAACGGTCAGCTGCATCTGCACCTTCTCAAGGAATCCAATGCTCTCCGTCAGTGGAAGGCGCTTTTGCTTGCTTGAAATGGCGCGTACTAGTTGAGTAAAGTTGCCCTTGATGAATGCCAGCTGACCCGGCATTTTTGGGTCCTTGAACAGTTTCTTGGCTTTGACGATTGCCAAGCTGTCGTCATTGAGAGATTCTATGAAGTGTCCAATCCCCTTGAAATGATCGCAGTAGTAGAATGCCGCTTCGAGCCAAGTTCCTCACTTGGTCAGGCAAGGCTCTAGGACAGGAGGAACTTACCCGGAAGCGGCAAGGACCTTCTTGCGTCAAGGTGCTTTGACAAACACCTTCTTGATCTCAGAGATCAGTTCATCCACTAGAAGAAATTCGTAACGAACCAATTCAGCAACCCTGTTGAGAGCGTGACAGATGCAGGCGACATGCATCATGTTGGGGAAGAGTTCCTTCAAACCTCGCCCGGCCTTCAGACAGTAAGTTGCTCCATCAGTGAAGAGCAGGTGTAGACTGTTGTAGTCCAAATCTTCATCAAACACCTTGAAGGGTGCCCCTTGTCACGGCTTGTTGAATGTTTTTGTTGTTGGCAGCATGGATGTCAAGCAAGTCCAACAGGAAGGGGCGATCCTTGAAGCGCCCATCGAGGGGCCCAGAGAGGACTGCAGTCAAGGCTCTGCCACATCTGTCAGTTGTCTCATCCACAAGAACAAACAACCTCGGATCCTGCAGCCGTTCCTTCACCTTATTCATATTGGCCTTGCTTTCTTTCTCCATTGCGTGTGACAGAGACCACCTACTTGGCATTGGCTCGTGGCAGTACCTTTCAATGAAAGCCTAGAATGCACGACATTCAGACTTGGCAATTGTTATGTTGCACTCCACAAGCATTTTGGCTAGGTCATGGGTGAACGGAGTCACTTTCTTTAGCAGGCATTTCGTCAAGAGAATTATTTTCAAAAAAAAACCTTCATCACTTACGGAATAACGAATGAACGAAAATATTAAAGTCCTAGGCCGGGCCGTTCAAAAAACAGCCGGGAAACCGGACCAGGCCGGGTGCCAGGTCGTTTCCTGATTTATATATATATATATCCTCAAAATTTGTTCAAAATATGCGATAAATTTGCAGAAAAAGGCCTAATATGCGTTAAAAGGTCGTTTATGCCCAGAAAGTTTATTTACCAGATTCTACAGCCCTGGTTATTACATATGTCAATAATAACAACCCTGGGGATTAAAGCCATAGACTTTAAGAACCCTTCATCTTGGATATGTAAATATTCAAGAACAACAATTACAAAACATTTCATTTTTTTGTACATTCGTACAACATTTATTCTTGAGTGTTACCAAACATAAAAAAACTTATTTACTACATGTACAAACATAAAATTTAACACAACCAATATTAAACAAAACAAAATCAAACATCATCAACAATTCTATTTGCATATTTAAAAACATTTTTCGATAGGGGGGATTTTGTGCTTCTTAATTTATAAAGTAAAATCTGTATTTTAGTTACAATAAAATATATTTCAGTGCTATCAGGACCATTGTAAATAAAACAAATTCCTTTCGTGGTTAAAACATGGCCAAACTTCATAATTTTTTTTTAACAACCATATCCCATATTTTTTTTAATGCGTCACACTCAAAGAGGAAGTGCTTGCTCGTTTCATTCATTTCTGGAGTGACAATAGAAACATTGAGTGAACTTCTTTTATTTAAAAAAACGTCCACACTTTTCCCACAGAGAAAAGTATCTTTAAAGTTTTCTTTATAAATTGAACGGACGAACGCCAACAACAAAAAAATATGTTCGTCCATTCATTTATAATCCGTTCAGACGTTCGATTTTGAACGGACGAACGCGAACGGCGCTCGTTTTTCTGTTCAATCCACAACCCTGCCCATTAATACTTTCTTACGTCAAACTTTGATGTACTAAATTAAAGTTAAGCTTGCAGGGAAATAGTGTCTTCAGAGGGTTAAATTGTTTTTATTATATTAGCATGAGTTAAGTCTTAGACACTTGATTTACTAACTACGAATCCCTCAATAATGAAAGGGAGTGCGATAGCCATGTGTTCAACTCTCAATGTTGGGGGTATAAGGTTCGAATACTCCCGAGAGGGAATTGTCATTGATAAGATCCTATGATCGATAGACTAATTTACACGTTAGTATGCTTATTTATATCCAGTCGGATACTGCAATTTGGTCGAACCATATAGGCAATAAAAATAATTGAAAAATGGATCGATGATATCTGGAGAATTTATATTGGCGTGGCATCCAAACATTGCCAGAGAGACGGCAAAAAATATATATCCAGCGATTGAAATTCAACTCATTATTGTTTGTTTAGTGCAACTGTTGAAATGAGTTTGTATTTATTTATTTGTTAGTTAGTGTATTTTTACATATATTACACTGTATTGATGTTGCAAATATGAAATAAAAACTTTTGTGACCGGGAAAAGATGAAAGGTTGCGTGACTGTCACTCTTGTTTTGGGTCCCAACCATAGAGATATAAAGATATAGAGAGCTTACTGGATTCGTCAGAGAAATACGTCATATTGTCAAGAACATATGTATCTGTGTATTCAAAATAAACAAATTAATTTGATCTACGTCATCGTAAGCTGATCGTACAGATAGAATATATCTCTATGATCAGCTTACGATGACGTAGATCAAATTAATTTGTTTATATTGGACACACAGAATACAGCTGAACGATGTTTCTCAGCTATTGAAGGGAATCAGCTCTTTATATCTCTATGGTCCCAACATATTTATCCCAGCCTTGATATTATTATTATTACTAACTGACAAGAGTATTGTTATTAATAGTCATTGCGTTCAATCACTCCTTCATATGGGCTGAAACTAAAGAGATGAAGGGAAGGAGGAGGGGGGGGGGGGGGAGCATGATTATCGGATTAATTCTCTCTGTGTGTGCGCCTTACTACCTACATAAATATAAATATATATTTATATATATAACTGGATGCCCAACTTGAAGGGAATCATTCCACTAACTAGAAAGAAGACGTGTGTAGTATACTTAAAATGGCTGCCACGTAATGATCTACATATTAATAAAATATTGGGGAAAGGAAATCATACAATAGATACCAGTGATGTCATAGCTATGTTGATTACTAAAAAACGTTTATTTCATTACCATTGCGTCACTGGATTATTGTGCCATTTTTTTTTGGTTGCCTATATGGTTCGATAGAATTGCAATATCCGACTGGATATAAATAAGCATACTAGCATGTAAATTAGTCTATCGAACCTAGGACCAAAAAAAGTTTAAAAAATGTTTCTTGAGCCGCTAAAAATTGAATTCCTTAAATACCTTCATACGGTACACATTTTCCTATCCCATCTTTTCACCATTTTATAACGTTTTTGATAAAGATCCAGGGAGCAAACAAAGGCAGCTCTAAAGAGCCGCATGAGGCTCTAGAGCCGCGGGTTGCCGACTTCTGCTCTAAAAATCCAATAAGCTCTCTATGTCTTAATATATCTATGGATGCACCCGCATTCTATTATGAAAAGTTGCCTGAGTGGAAATGCCCCCCGCAAAACATAGAGATATAAAGATAATGAGAGCTTATTTCCCTTCAAGAGCAGAGAGACATCGTCGTTCAGCTGTGTCCTGTGTCCAAACAAAGTAATTATAGAAAGATTTGTTGTTATTGGTCAATATGACGTATGCCTCCGAATAATCCAATAAGCTCTCTTTGTCTTTATATCTCTATGGCTGCTCTCATTGTTTTTCCTATTTCTTTTGGAAGCAGAAGCAATCACACATAGTTCAAGGCTAAAGAATTGAAGGGCATTTGCTGAAGAGAAGAAGGAGGCAGAATCCATGATGACATTTTACTTCTAATGATGATGATGATGATTGGTAGGAACGGTGAACGCGGTGCTCAATAATAATCTCTTTCGCCTCATTTAACTCTTGCAGTGTGGGGTGTGCCTTGTATCTCATTTGATGTCTCAATGATTCCTTGTGTATTTAAAGCAAAATACATTTTTTTCTCCTCGTACAAATTACCAATATATAGTTATACACCAATTTTTAGATGTGAGAAAAAAATGGCCATAAAAAAGTGTCATGGAATAAATGGGCAAGAAAAGGATGACATATAAAAACTGTCTTAAATTCATGGATAGGGAAACGTATGAGAAGAAGCATTTACCTAAATAATGTCTTAAACATCTTATTTCTTGTCTTTAGTAATTAAAAATAAAAGTTCTTTGCATTTGAAAAAGCATTTTTTACATTTATATGGCACTCAAATATTTGCTTGCCATGTAATTTTTTTCGATACACTAATCTAAAACACATAATTAATAATATAAGTATAAAAATTTAAGTTAAATACGGATAAAAAATTCAAAAATAAACTTTTAGTTTATTTTTCTTACCTCATTAACGAACATTCTACTAAAAATAACTTGTAATTTTATTGCAGTTGTATTTTGAGTGTTTTCCCGATTGTCATTATTTTCCTTTTCTTGATAATTTTGTCCATAAATATTTTCTCCTTTGGCCATTTCCTCCGGACACCGAACTCATTACCGCTATCCAAGTCGACCTTGACTAACAACATGATTAAATACACATGAATGATAACCAGTTAACTCAACGAAGCAAATTACAACTTTATACTAAATCTTACTTAATAATATACATCTTAAGATATGAACTCTTACCCCTCATATTGGACTCTTCAAGTCGACTATAAAAAAGACACTACTGGAAATAAAGTTATACGAAATCAGATGATTTTGACTCTGGAGCAGGGGCGGAGTGGCCAGCGGGAGTACCGGGACTATTCCGGTGGGCCGCTGGCCTCAAAAAACATAAACGGCCGTTGACAGCCTCCCAATGGCATATTGGGGCCTGTATAAGGCCGGCGAGGGCATAATTGTCCCGGTGGATAAATTCTTCCCACTCCGTTCCTGCTCTGGAGCCTCTATTCTTGGCTCCCAAGGATTTAATGTTCAATTGTAAGTTTCATTTATTGTATCCTCCGTGACGATGAAAGAACGATAACTATCAAAGCTATAAATAAACATACTCTAAACCAGTGGTGCCATGGTGACGGCTCGAATGGGCATCTCATTCGGCCCGTTACGTCAGGGGTTGAGAAGTGTTTTAATAAATAAATAATACTATGATATCAACAAATTTAAATCTACTTTTGTTTTTGATCCTTAATGGTTTTAAGTGTTTGGTCTTGTCAGGCCAAAAATGTACACCGGTTATTGGCCCCCTGACCGATTTCACTCTGGCATCTCTGCTCTAAACAGAATATTAAATTTGATCACGTTTGTAATCCATCTAAACTCTTCGGCTCTGACAATTTGACCAATTCCTTCCATGTACAAAAAGGGGTGGTGGTGTTTTTGATAATACAAAATGGCGTCTATTTTTTGCCCCACGGCATTGGGGGATCGCATGGCCCATTTATTTGTTGAGTTACTATACACTCAATAAGCCACCTCTCTCAAAGCATTTAGCTATTCTTTTATGGAATTCTTTGGTGGTTTACGTCCCTAATGCCCTTATTTCCGAATGACTTGTGAATAACAATAAATAACGTTTTAATCTATATTTGGTCATTTCACAAGAAATAATAATAATAAATAAAATTGAATAAGCCATGATTATTGCCTCATTACTTCTGCCTGAGTTAAGGGTTTATTTCTTGCGAAATGGGCAAACCAAAGATATAGGATTCTTCTCCTCGTTACAGTTCACTCATCAATTAATCAAGTCGCCTTAGGGGGAGGGGGGCAATTTTTCCTGTATTATAATTGAACAATACCATTCAAAGAGGTAATTAAGTTGCATTTATCCATTGTAGTCCCTCATTTGGATATAATTATTGGGAAATAAATATACATACATTTTGCCAATATTTAGTTTTATTTAATAGTGCAACACGATATTCATCATTGGTCTAATTGAATTTTCCGTAGCCCAAACATGTATAGAAGGTCTTTGAATAATTCACGGCAACGTTGGTAAAAAAATACTTATACTTGGTCCGATTGATTCAATTTTTTATTGTCGTCGAAAGCGGCCTGCATTGCTCGATTAAACTGCATCATCTATGAAGAGGTATGAAAGAGCATAAAATGACCTAGGATCTTCTTTAAAATGAGGAATATATATATATATACATTCAGGATGTTTCTATTTATATAAAAAAATCGCACACTCGCCATTTTTTCACATTTCTCCCCCCCCCCCTACTTGTACGCCCTGTGACCAATCAACAACGAGAATGATACACAAATTTACATTCAATAGTTTTATCCATGTGAGGAATTGCTTTACTTCTCCATCAATCATGATAGGTAGGAATGGAAATCTGGAGCTTAGCCTTGGTGCTTACTGTTTTTGGCCGTGAAAAAGAGAGAGGGGGTAAAGAGAGGGATAGAAGGAAAGAGAGAGGGAGAGAAAGAGAAGGAAAGAGAGGGAGAAATAAAAAGTGAGAGAGAAACTTCTTTCTCTATCTTCTATCCCTCTCTTTACCCCTCTCTCTTTTCACGGCCAAAAACAGTCAGTGAATCGTAAGCACCAAGGCTAAGCTCCAGATTTCCATTCCTAATGATAGGTTGTGGCATTGAAGAAATCCCTTCAAAGGAACAGAAAAAGAAAAATAATGCTGTGAAATTCATCATATCAACAATTATATCCGGTTTTCTTAATAAAAAAATTATCAGTCAAATATTGCATTCCGGTGCGAATGGGGGCTTATCAAGACGCGACATGCATCATGTTCTTTAAATGCTCCTTCATGCAGTTTTTTTTAAATAAGAGAGAGAGAGAGATAATCATTCATTCTAAAGAATTCTTGCACTTCCTTAACACTTCATTCATGCTAATTGCATGAAGTGTAACATTTTCAACAATCCTGTTGTTGTGTCAAGAATAAAATGTGTCCACTGATACTTTATTCTCTGACGTAATATTATTGACCTACCTTATTAGCTCCTAGGACACCAAATATTTATCTGTGACACGTCAGCTAAAAAGGCTTACTTTATAAATAAAAAAATGCTCTGTTGATGCGCATTCTACCGACCTTTTATAACAACTGGAGGCACAAAGAACTCAATAAAAAGGGGGGGAAATACTCCCCTCAGCAGCCGACGGTTGTCATTTTATGTCGCTTATATGGCGAAATATATATTCTTAAAGACACAGAAACAATGAAAGGCAATAAGGAGTTGTCCCTTGAGATATAAAATGTCAAGCCTAAAGGAATTTAAAAAAGGGAAAAATGTTATTAAGAAACATTTACATTTAAAATAATACTCTTTTTACGAATCATAAACTTGGATGATATCACTGAAATACATTGATGGAGAATTTCTTTTTTTCTATTCTCAGGAGATAAATTAATTTTCCAAGTGATGGGAAGCTTTTAAGCCACTTTAAAGAATACGAGTCGAGCCAGTTTTTCTTCTTTGTTTAGTATCGCATTGTTAGTTATATCGGTGGTATGAATGCAGGGCTATGAATACTCGAATAGCCTCTGGTTAACACAGTATAACTGTCTTGACGCGAAGCCCCACAAACGTTGGAAATATCAAAAATAATAGTCGACTTATAATTTCTATCTGGATTAAGTTATGGCGAGATAAACAAACAATCAAGCTTGAGATTTAATAGCTGAATTTGATTGTTCGAATCATTTTAAAGTGCTAAATTCAGAAGTCCTTCTTTCATGATTGACTACCATGATTTCCGTGCAACTTTTTAAAATATTCCTTTTGTCGAATTTCTTATGCATGGCGGCAACGTTATTCGATTAGGGATGGTTCAAATATAAAAGAGAAGTGAAAACAAAGACACTTATTGAACTGATTTTTCAAATACTTGTCTTTTCTGAATGATTTAATTAGCTATTCTTTAGAGTGCAGCCATAAAAAAAATCAAGTATAGCGTATTTACATTATATACAAAAAAGTAATTCGTTTCACAAGTTTTAAATCATTTGTTTCCGTAACATATAGTTGAACCTGGAACCTGAGTAATAATATACTTCCCACCAGGCATATTTAGAATGAACTGTCAACAAACAAACAAACAAAAAGTAGCAGAGATAAAGGATTCATTGTTTTAATAACGACAATCCTGGATAAGCTAACTCACCCACATATTATTAATCTGTTTTTCCGATTCACAAATTACTTTTGTGTATTTATATATATTGAAAGAGGCAAATAGTGCTTCACGAGTTTGAATTTACATTTACTCTCTTCTCGTTTGAAGATAAAACCTCATAAGAAATAAGCATCCTTTCATAATCACTTTGGACAAACAAAAAATATAATTGGTAGAGACATGCTCAGTTCATTTTAAAATCACTTTAATTTCCTCCCTAAACAGACTTAAACATTTAATATATTTAGAAAAAAGCATGTTTAGGTTTCACGAGTTTTGAATACATTTACTCTCTGTGCCACATTGAGGTTGTTTACTCATTTAGCCGCGGAAAATATCATTCTAGTAGATGAACCTTTATCTTTTCATAAAATCAATGACCCTCTAAATGGGCAGGTCACATTTAAAATTTATTTTTCTCCTCTTTTACACCATTAATACAACTACAGTCGTCCCTCGCAAAGTCGCGATGGCCCGGATCCACTACACGACCACCGTGATATATATGAGGGTCGTGATGTTGATGTATATTGAAATTTAGAGAGATTTGACATCACCCGGCGTTTAAACCTACCGCCATTTTGTCTTGTTGTCGTACGTGCGTCTGAATACATGACCGCGGCCGGACCTTTTTTTTTGGGCCGCCATCTTGCTTTTTCGAAGATTTACCAGTTTTCAACTTCAAATATCTTAAAAACCACTGAATATTTCTTAATTTTAGTACCCCCCACATTGTAGGCCATGCTGGAAATTACGGATTTGGGCATTTTTTGTGAAGAAATTTAGATAATTCAGTGAGATTAAGTATTATAAGCTGTCGGCATGTGTTTCAATAGTTTTTGTGTGAAAATTCTGCCATTGAGTTCATATGGGGACGTTTTGCCGTGAAAAAACGGGAGCCAAGCCGTCGTCGCGTAGTAAAAGAACTGCGAGATGTCGAGGGGCGAAGTAGCGAGGGCCGACTGTATAAATATATATATATAGGGGTGTGCAGGCGAATCTAGACTAACTTTGAGTCAGAAACCAGTTAGGGTAGAAGCTTAAAAATGTAAAAACTGGTTAGTATATGGCTATGAGCTTTGTTTAATAACAAAAAGATTGAAAATATCTCGGAATTTGAGCGCAGGACGGCCTTATTGTGGCGCTCCGTTGCGGCCGTGCGCCCAAGGAGATCATCGACTCTTCAAATTCCCCAAAGCTACTGTTTACAGCATTGCCAAGTCCTTCAAGGAGTCAGAGGACATCGAGGAGGATTCCTAACACCGGAAAGAAAGACTCCAGACCGATCCCAAGTCAGGAAGAGGAGCGCCGACTTCATTGATCGCCTCCAGACGATGATCAATGACGATCCAAGTGTTACCATGTCTACCTGGACGTCATGCAGACTGTGGTGAAGCCCTGGATGACCCAGATTGCTGCTGGTAGACCTTATCTCTACCAGCAAGATGGAGCTCCGCCCACCTGTCCAATTTGGTGCAAAAATGGTGCTTAGATAATCTCGACATGTTCTGGTCAAAGGAGTTCTGGCCCCCCAGCAGCCCTGACCTCAACCCCTGCGACTACTACTTGTGGGGCATCCTTGAGAGGGACACTAACAAGCGTGCTCACAACACTGTGGACTCCTTGAAAGCTGCCATCATCCAGGCAGTGGCCAACTTGTCCAGGGAACAGGTGGCTCATCCCGTTGGGAGGTTCAGGCACCGTGTGGAGGCTGTTATTGTGAAAGGAGGAAGTTGGATTGAATGAACATTAAGAGAAAAGTCATTTAAATTGTGCGATATGAAAAAAGTCAATTAAAAGGTCTTGTTCTTGGATATGAGTATCTTTTTCCGTGCTAAAAAAAAAGTCTAGATTCGCCTGCACACCCCTGTATATATAAAATATACTATTTCACGAGTGTTAAATATCCTTTTGTTTCTCTCTTTATTTGCTTAATATAATAATATGAGGCTTCTTTTGGAAGGGGAGAGGCAGCACAGCAAAGCGTGTGAGGGAGGGAGGGAGCAAATAAAACGAGGGCGACTTCCCCGTGCATGATATTTTTCAATGTCATACGTCATGAGGGCTCAATGTAGCAAAAAAAAAAAAAAAAAGAAGGAATGAAGTAGCCTCATTTTTCATTTGTTCGTTAAATTGGAGGTATCTCTGTGGTTGATGTCACAGATTGGGTTTTATAATGCAAGTATATAAATGTAGTTATATGTTTAATGATTCTAGAATATAGTTTTGGATTCAGGTATTATAAGGACTTGTTCGTAATTTGGAGGTATCTCTGTTGTTGATGTCACAGATTGGGTTTTATAATGCAAGTACATAAAAGTAGTTATAGGTTAATGATGTCTAGAATATAGTGTTGGATTCAGATATTATTACGACTCGTTCGCGCCAAGTTTTTCCTTGTATGTGAGAAATATAGTTATCCGTAGAACCTATAATAAGTTAAATGTTCTCATGTAAAAGTATTTCTCAAGTACAGGAAGTTGACCCATTTTTGTAACATATGATCGGAATTAATAGCAATAATGCTGCACAAATGTCACTAATATGCATAGTGCAATTCCAATCCCCTTATTGATACCAAAAGCTAATGTATACGTTGAGTGCAGAGATTTTGTCTGATTTATAGTTGTAATCTGGTTTTTTTTCTTTCTTTGTTCGTATTTGAAGGCATGCCTGCAAATATAAGGGTATCGCACTATAACGATTACTACGAGAATCTATGTGAGATATCGGTGGGAGGCAAATAAAATAGGATTGATTTCTACCATAAGTTGTTTAGTTTTGTAATACTTTTGTTGGTTGGAATTTTATTAGATGAGTTGTAGTCATGGAAGATACTTGCAAGCTACGGAAATTGCCAATATTGTACAATTTTGTATGGGGGGAAAATACGTAAATACGTTTCACCTTCATTTAAAAAGCACACTTTGTTTCCCGGGCTCAATGATCCGTCTTAAGAAAATATTTACAAGCTTTATATTGATTACCATTTGCCCATAAAGAAGAATGTTGACAGTAATTTAGATCACTTTTAGCAATAAGGTTTTTTAAGCTGTCTTAATGATGATCGAAGGGTCTTTTTTCAACTTGCAAAAAACCCGGAAAAAATCAAATGCGATAAACATTAGCGATAAAAATATAATGTTGCGATACCATGATCGATATATAAATATTATATGTCCCATTATGATGATATCATATTCATTTTTTTTTTTTTTGGGGGGGGGACTAGAGATAAGGATCAAATATGAACTTGCGATAGCATGAACAATAAATTGCCAATCGGGAGGGTGATTCCTTCCTCATTTTCGGAAACTAGCGATAAGTGACACCGAATAAGAAACAGAGCAAAAGAGCGATAACAATAAAAGGACCTTAGATCTCAGCGATATATTTCGTTTATCAATCATATATGAAATATATGAAAAAACAGAATTTATTTTGTAACATTCCAACGTCACGCTTAATACATGTCAAAGCAGAGCACCCAATTATATCGTTTAATAAGGTACTGAAACGAATAGGCTCACATCACGTTAAACAGACTTACTCATCCTAACAGTCCAACCACATGGGATACGTTGATTTAAATAAAGGTAGCCAGGGCCTGTCAGTTATATCATATGTCCCCACTGGGAGTATTTTATAATAGCAGTAGAAACCATGTTGGTCTCTATAAAGGACTAGTTAAGTGTTCGTAATGGCGGGGGCCCTGTGCATATATATTTGCCCACTATGGGGACTCTATTAAGTATGTTGTTCTTTATTAGTAATAGCGATTGCTATTATTATATATTGGAGCTATGTAGGAGCTATTTATGCCAGGCCATGACAGGCCATGGCTTGAAGTATGATGTATGCCTGGTTCTCGCTTCCATAGGAGGAGGAGGAGAAGTAGAAGCGTGTCCGCTTTACATCATCACAGCCGCAGCCTTAAGGTTTCTTCTCTCTCTGTCTCTCCCTTTGCAAGTTCTCCCCCCTTTGGTTCTCTCCAAGCAGCAGTCGTTCATGTAGCCTCATCCACTGTGCAAGTGTAGGGTTGTTCCTTCTATATATCTAGTGTGTGCTTCGTGTCATTCTTCCCTTGTTTTTGCATGATGCAAAAAATATACCCCCTTTGATGCTTCCTCAATAATAATAATATATATTAAAACATCCATCATTCCATTCCTCATCATCATGTATTCCAAAACGAGAAAAAAGACCTGAAGCTCATACACAAGTCCTCTAGCTTCTCTGCCCTTTCCTCGGGAAGTGCAAAGATCGGCTCCTGGTTCGATCGAAGGGCTCGGAAGCTATCCATGAAATGCTCACGATCCATTACGCTAGGTAAGAGCCTCTCCTACACTGCTGCTGCTGCTGCTGTTAATGTATGTACGGAGAGAGAGAGAAAGAGACAGCAAGTCTCCTTTCCTTTGGTCTTCTTATTGTTTATACGCATGACGATCATATTTATTCCATTCAAAATGGGGGTATTTGATGGCCTCTTTTGTTCAGTCAATACAATATATATATATATATAAACATGCATGATTTAAATTGATATAACTAAGTGTTAAAATGTATGAATTCGACGTATTTGCTATATTATGTTTGTCAAACACATTTTAATGAGTCAATTCACGCTCAAAAATGTTAAAAATAATATTTTATTAGATAATTACAGTAATTATCTAGTTCATTATCTATATATATATATATATATATCTTTAAACCCCAAGATGCTTTATTAACATTTGTTTGGACACTTTTTACGAATACATTATTTTATAATATATCAATTATTGGTGTCCAGGCTCCTTTTGCAGACATTATTAGATGACATTTATATGAGCCATTTGCATTTTTAAATAAAAGTTTTCTTTATGTCGACAGTTTTTCTCCCCCTCAACATGCGTGTCAACTTAAAAATCCTTGACCCTCCCACTAGTCCAATATATACAACAGAAACGTATGTCCCAGCTGTAGGTAGCTTCGTATTGTACTTCGGTGTAGCGTACTACATCTATTGAGTGGATCGTTTGATCCATACTTTCAATGTGGCTATCAGGCGATTGTTTGTCATGCTCATAATGTTTGTAGCTGTATCATTTCTTCAACAACAAAAATTATCCACATGAACAAATGTATGTTCCCGCGGTATGTTTTGTTTGCCGCCAATCCCCCTTGTTGCTCAGATCACTTGAATCGATTAAAATATCATTATTGTATGTACGGCTTTATGCATATATGATACAACTCAAGGTTTATATAAAAAATACATCTATAGCGCTTCATTACCATAATAAGAGATGGTTGGGCCCTCAGCTTATATTACCCAAATGATCAAAATATTAGATAATCGTTTATTTATTAACTTCTACACCAAGAATTAATATTGCACATAATTGTCCTGATATCAGAGCTATATCAATAACATTCACTTAATTACTTTTTGTACTTATGGACATAAGATGTCTTATGTTTTGATCCTTTTGGCATGAACATCTCATCTATTTTTCGTAATAAAAAAGTAACCTCTATTTTTAATTAGACATCTATAGATTTAATTCATTTGTATTTATTGTTTATTTTGAAATATTGGGGAGAGATTAATCAAATTATATATATATATATATATATCAGGAAACGACCGGGTACTCTGCCTGGCCCGGGCTGTTTTTTGAATTTTTAGACACCGGGCCGGGACTTTCATATTTTTGTTCATTCGTCATTCTGTAAGTGATGATGTTTTTTTAGAAAATAATTTTTAAAATAAAAATATTTAAATATGTTTTCTACAAAAAACGCCGTCACTTTATTTTTTGGAAATTATTTTCTAAAAAAACGTCTTCACTTTATTTTGGAAAATGTTTTCTAAAAAAACACCGTCACTTTCAGAATGACGAAGGAATGAAAATATACTAAAGTGCCGGCCCGGTTTTGGCCCGGCCCGGTGTGAAAAATTTAAGTCCTGGCCCGGGTCCCGGCGAAAAAAAGTGTTCCGGTCGTGTCCGGTTATATTTATATTTCTAAGTCGTCCTTGCATTTCATTTGGACGATTCCAAACATCTACTCTTGATAAATCAAATGCACTAAAATAATAATAATTGTCCATTTAGACACTTGCATGTCGCTTACATGAAGATTTTGATTCCCTGAGCAACAAATCCTTAGCATATTAAAAAAATAGGGGCATTATATTTAAAGGCAATTGAGTAATCATCCTCTTTAGTGGCTTGTTATTTAATAAATTGGCTCAAGATGTATGATATTAAATATAATTTAATATTTATGAATACCCTCAAAATATGCTACAATTTTAAATGATATCCATGTGCATTATGTTTGCTTTTTTAAATAAATGACACTCACTTTCAGATTTTGTGAGTGTTTATTGGAGTTAACTGGTTTCAGAAAAAAAAAAAACAAGAGTCCCGTCCGAAGATTAATTTTAATTAAAAAAAGTACTTATCGTACTCAATTTCAATGATAACTCTGATATATTTTTGGCCATAGTAACTTAGTATCTTGGTCGTAGTATCTTACACAATATGTATAATAATATCTTTATCTTTGTATTTTAGTCCTTCGATACAATAAGACAATTATTAACTTTAAATGACAACATAATAATCTAAGAAATTGATAATCTTTATAATCTATTCTGGAAATGGAGTATGTAAGTAATAAACAAATTTTGAAATATAAAATATGTATTCTTATATATGATTTCTTACAGGTAGAACGAGGAAGAAGGTATTACGCGTAATGAGCAGGGCTATAAGAATATGATGAATCAACTTGATGGGCATAAACGACCTTTTAACACAATTAACGCAGTTATGGCCTTTTTTTGCATATTTATCACATATTTATATAAATTTGAGGTGGTTGCGATTTATTTTCTAAGAGAAAAGTTGCCCCAAAAGCAACTTATTATGAACTTTTTTAACAAAAACAAAAAATTGTTGTCACTTTTATCCAGAATGACATTAACAAACATTATTGAACTTTTTTCTTTAAAAAAAAAAGTTGTCACTGTTCGCCCAGAATTCATATTTTCATATTTGTTTTGTATATTTAGCCTTTCTTTTTGCATATTTTTCTGCCTATTTAGTTACTTTATTCCGCATTTTTCTAGGCATTATAAGTTCCTATAGCCCTGGTGGTAAGGCGGCTAACTGGGACTTGGTTTAACACCTAAATATGCCATAATTTTGAGATGTAGAGCCCCCAGGCACAATTGAATGTGCTTATTTAGAAAACCCAAATTGATATTATTGCGACACTTGATGCGACTTTGAAGATTCATTGCAAGAAATTATAAATCCCTTATGCCGCATTCTTTTTGTAATATTGAGACGTTTTTAAGTTATAGTAGCATTTTATCAGCATTATTATTCAAAATATCAAACCTCCAAAGTGTTTTTTTAATGTTTAATGAAAGTCCTGTATTAAAGTAATGGAATTCCACTCTTTTATGATCTTTATATTTTTATGTTTCTCTCTTGGGTATATTTAGTATAAATACTTCTTTGATCTGCCTTGCACCTCTGTAGAAACATTGAGACACAAAATGTAAGCTTATACGCATATTTTAAGGAATGATATTGAACACCAGTCTGGGTGAATCCATGCTTGTGGATCATTTTTCCTTACATATGCAGTTAACACACACACATATATATATATATATATATATATATATATATATATATATATATATATATATATATATATATATGTCTATATAAATTGCTCCGAAAGGATATAAATAAGCATTATAGTATTAAAATTAGTCACTCGAACCTAGGATCTTATCAATGAGGTATACCAAAATTGACCTTCCCCTCTCGGGATTCGAACCTGCACCTCCAACATTGAGAGTTGAACACGCCTAAATGCATACGGCTATCGCACTCTCATTTAAAACATAATTTTAATAAGATCAAAGTCGTTTTTTATAACTAAGTATCAAAAAGAAAGGATTATATTCTTATAAAGTTAGCAAATTGCCTAAAAAATATTTTTATTGTTATTTGTTTTACGATACTTATCCGTTAAACAGGCTTGTGAGCATATCAGCAAAACAATTGTGATCCAATATTCACATAATCAGAGCCGTCAGTGATTCGATCAGATTTCGAACAGAACAAATTGAGATATGTTTTAAAAATGCAGAACTATTTTTGGTGCATTGAAATACAATAAGACAATGCAACAGAAACATATCTATGAGGATATTAATCCAGCCTATTCATGACATTTGTTTCTGTTTCGAAGGAAATTACTTATGAAAGCTGCTTTATGATGTCACCACATATGTGGATCACTTGTTTGAAGGTATTTTTTGCGATACAAAAATAAGGAGCTTTTTATTGCAATTGATCCCCGATCAAAAGCAAAATTCCGACCCCCAAACCTGATATTCATAGATTTAAATGTATAGCTACGCTATTCATAAATTATATGATTGATATATAAACTTAGTTAATATTTTGTATGACATTCCTTATTCTCGAAATATTATTTTTTTGTACTATAAAACGTGTAATTTAATCAACTGCTTTGACCGGAATGTCAAAAAATATCGAAGAATCCAGACGACCACTACTATCATATTATTTAAAAACAACATCAAAATGTTGTAAATATTATATTCTACCCACTATCAAATCCTTCTTTGTCTGAGCTAGAAAAAGCCCTCACCTTGAAAATAAGTGGTATTTCAGTCAAAAGTACCTGCTTTGTTTTAATGTAAGCGCTTTGTCAAGATGGTCTCTCTCAGTCATATTATGTGTCATTCTAGCAAAGAGAAGAACCCTATGCATTTCAAAAGATTGACAATTTAAGCCAGAGAGAGGTGGTGATGCTATCGTGTTCCAAAAATTAATTCAGTCTTTAATCTGCCATGCCCATATGTCAAGCCAATATGTAGTTCCTTCAGTCTCTGCATGGCCACTAAGAAAACGTCTAGAATAGCTCTCGGTGTGGCACCACCATGCAGTAACATTACTTGGTTCCTTGCGTACTAAATCTGTTCAAAATGAAATAGTTTTAGTGAGACAAAAGTTATTTATATATATATACTTAGAAGTACAACAAACTGAATTGCCGACACTTGCCGACTATTTCTTTTATTGCAAAATAAGAATTGATTTGATGTACACACACTAAGATCAATTCATTTCTGACTATTAAATATACTCTTGTCAATGAAGGAAGCTGTAAATTTATACTGGTAGACGGCTTATGATGGAGCCATGATTCGATCCTTACACCTATTAAGCCTGTCATTTTTGTATCAAAGTCCTTGTTTGAGCTTCATAATTGATTCCCCTCTAGCTGCGTCTCCCTCTGGACTAATGATTTTGAAATACTTGTGACTAAATGAAATCATATCAAATAGTAGACGGAGAAAGTTTTTTGCCGCCAAAAAGTAATATTGGGCGGTAGGGATTTATGAGTACAAAAAGGAACTTAATTAACCCTAAGCTGAGCTATACTGATGGTCTTTATTGGTAATGAAGAAGAGTTAAGACATAGTGGCTATGTGTGAGGGATGCCATAGCTGTCACCAAGTTGGCACTTTAGTACATTCTAGTCCTTTCCTATGGATTGCTAGTAACTAAAGCAACAGTCGATTATGTTTTATTATGGGCATAAAGAAAAGGTTCAACACCAGAAATAATGGATTTCAGTGCTCTATATTCCATTCATATAAAAAACACTCATAATGCTCACTTTATGGCCTCTAAATATCCAAGAAGTAAATAAATTCCTTAGTCCTTATATGTCAAATGAGTCGGAAGTCAACCACGCCTGCCAGACATAATTACCTGTGTTCACTATTCTTTACTTTTGTCTGGTAAGCCTTAAATGATGGTGAGTCATCATCCCTGGCCGTCTTTTGATTATGTCTCCAGACCAGACCTCTGATAAAGGAAACGATAATGTTGCTCACATGTCAAGAGAACCTTTATTCGTCAACCATGCCGGTCCCGGACATAATTCACTTTTGTGATTCGTCATCCTTTTCTTTTTTATATTGATCTAAATAATAAGAGTCTCAAAGGAACAAAATTTATTCAATCCATAACTTTTTTTGTTGAAAAAAAATGGTCAAAATAGAAAGGGAAAATACTTACATACAGAAAAACGGTCAAAATCCTATGAGAATCAAATATTTGAATGGGATAAGCATCTAGATAATGTTCAACCTATTTTAAACTATGATAAAATGAACAAAGACAGTTTTGGCGCCAAAAAATATGTAAACGATTTAATTATATAATAAATGTTATCAATTTTTTACGTAACTCAATTTCGATGAGAAATATGGTTTGTACAATATTTAGATATGTTTCACACAAATACTTGTTGCACCCCTTGTATTTCATTTATTTATATTTATCTGCTTGAGGATTCATTACAAGGACGTTTTTCCCTTATTACCTATTTGTTGGGAATGTGACAGCTGACAATGGGTCCCAAGTATTGAATTAATATTCTCATTTATTTACGACTTCCCCATTATAAGTTACAAGATGTTAATGAAAGACAAGCCCTCTCAAAGATAAGCTCCTTTCATTTGCATAAACGGAAGGGCTTCTAGGAACGCTGAAGCATTAATGTCCCATTGCAATTAATAAACAAACAATGATGATGGCTCATGATGCAAGGTTATCGATGATAATAAAATCAACTCTCTTAACTTGCTATACCAACGTCTATTATTTATCTTGTTTCTATTTATTAATATATCTACGCTCCCAAATTGGGACCCATTTATGATCATTCTCTAAAAAAAAAATTGCATAGTTAATTAAACCTACACTCTTTCCGACTAAGACCTTTACTTGAAATAAGGGCCCAGCATTAACCTTCTTCTGACTATACTTATAGGCCTGAGAGCCAACAATATAAAAAAATCCTATCGCATTTATGTTCCACAAGCCAGCTAAACTATTCAAACATAATTAACTCTTATTTTGTCGCCATTTCCCTTTCTCTATATACAAACCCTCAACCTTGGCCGAACAAATATTCGAAAAATGTGTCCGCTCATTAGCCAGACCTTTCCATACATAATCAACTCGTCATCCCGTCTTTTTTTCCTGATTGCTGTATAAACAACTCATTGACCTTCGTTTAACGACGCCTATAAGTCTGGCAAACAACATAAACCCCTCTCGGTCATATGCCACAATCAGACAGAACTGTCCATTCATAGATGACTCCATTGTCGTTATCTCGTTCTTTCTTCTTATTGCTCTTGATCTTCTTTTATTGTCTTACATTTAACAATATCTGTATATGTTTAAATAATCCTCCAATAAATATAAACAGCCTCACTTCCATTACTGCTGTCCTCTCCCCCCTATAGGCCTGTCAAGCATGAATACCTACATGCACAAATACTCACAGAGTATAATACTTCCATGGGCGAGAACTCACATTAAGCTAATAACTTCCATTTCTTCCAACATGAAGAAGAAGAAAAAATACGTTTGTTGTTTCTTAAGAGTGAACTCCTCCTCTAAGGCTGGGCAGATAGACGACTATCAGGTATACATGCATGTTAGAGAGCATTGTAGTGTGTGCACTTTCGTTGTATCTCTGCTTGAGCGAATATCATGATAGGATTTAAAAATATCAATAAGCCATGGCCACCAAGCTTATCCGTCACTAGGAATAGAAATCTGGAGCTTAGCCTTGGTGCTTATAGATTCACTGACTGTTTTTGGCCGTGAAAAAGAGGGAGGGTAAAGAGAGGGATAGAAGGAAAGAGAGGGAGAAAGAAAAAGTGAGATAAACTTCTCTCTCTCTTTCCTTCTATCCCTCTCTCTACCTCTCCCTCTTTTTCACGGCCAAAAACAGTTAGTGAATCTGTACACCAAGGCTAAGCTCCAGATTTCCATTCCTACCCATCACAAACAGACGGGCCGATATTTTGCATATCGAGAGGATCACAACCATAGAAATGTTGTATTTTTAATCACTTGTTCAAATAAATAATAATAAATTGTAAAAAGTGAGGTATTCAGTCCATATGTTTTAATCATTGACTTATAATTAAATTTTGCCGTGGTTCCTTATTGTTTTGATTCTCGCTTTTTTATGAACATGTCGCGACGCCTCAGTATTTTCTTCCTGTTAACACTTTAGATTGATAATATCTATGGATTTAATCAAGACATATAGAATAACAAGTATTTTATTAAATGCTTTTCTGTTATTATTGTCACGTTATCAAAAGCAAAATGGATCTGATGACGTAAGGAGGAAGACTAACATTACAAAATGTTATTTGTCCCGCTTGCCGGTGTGGCGTCATTAAAAATCGCTGGCATTTGAAAGGTCAGCTTTATTGACCACTTGGACTGCCTTGTTTTTCAATATACCTTGCCTATAAGCACTATATATATATATCGAAACCGCTGCCTTTTTTTCAATATACCTTGCCTATAAGCACTATATATATAAGGCTACTTGAAACTTTTAGTAAATGCAAGCAAAACGTTACGCATGAAAAGTATGTGATTCCTTTGGCTTTCAATGTTCTTGATTTACGTATGTCCTCCATATTTTTGATACCTTTATCTACTATTATCTTAAAGATATTTCTACCAAATCTGACATCATAAGATGTGTCCCAATAACAACCAATGTTATTTCTTTGGTTATTAGTAAACAGTCTTATGTCACCAATTTAAAAAATACACTTTACATAGCCCAAAGGGATGCTTCTATCAATCTTCCCTAAAACATTTGCAGCTATGGTTGATATTTGAACGATTTTATTGCTTCTGGTATCAACCATAATGACATAGTAGGCGATAATTACCTAGGAAATATGGTATTGGTACTGGTTTGCCGCCTAAAACTTTTTCACCGTTTCCTCTTACAGTAAGTTAAATTTTCGTTATATTGAAGTGCACGTCTCTATGCCGCTGCTCGAGTCTGCTAAATCAAACTATCATGGTCTAAAACAGCTATAGTCTCGAACGAGCAACTGATTATCTTAGTGTTACATAGTAAGCTTTCTATAATAATAAAATACTCAAATGATTGATCACAATTAACTGTCTGAAGTGTAGTGTTGATTACAATTTTGTCAAATGACTCAGCTATTGTGGACACCTTGAAGATTTCGAGTCTCGCTTGTTATTTTTTTAAATCAATGAGGTCAGGTTCAACATAGATGTTTAGCCTGTAATTAATAATAATAATATGTTATAAATTATTTGCATATGTTTAACAAGTCAAATATATGTAAATAGTAGTTACCCATGTCTATGCATCAAGGCATTTAAAAAAGCTGAGAAATGTAGCAGAAAAGTGATGCCATTTTCAAACCAAAAGTAACATTACAAAAAAACGATATGGTTATACAAAAGCAAGACTCCTTAAATTTAATGCTGCCATAATTGTCTATGGACGGTTTAAAAAATATATAATCTGACTTTTTTCCTTCAAATAAAGTAGTTTTACCAAATCGCTAGACTTAATATAGTATTGATAATGTTACAAATGGAAAATCATTGCTTTAGAAGCAATGATCAATGGGTAGGCTACCTACCGGCTAATACGTTATGAATCGAACAAAGCATAAGAACGTGTAGTACAATGTCGTTGTTTAGCTAAAAATAATTCATATTTTAAAGGATTTTTCTATATTCTTGAAACTTTATGTGGCTTGTGCAGTCACAAAAATGGCATTTGAAGGCTGCAACTGTCTCAATCTCATTTTTTTTCTTATATATATATATATATATATCCTTACCAGACTGTAATCTTTTTGACTGGGATATGGCATGCCATTGAGAGGAAGAAGGCCTGTGCCACCCCTCATGTCAATGTAGATGTCTTAAAGAACGGTGTGGAGATAGAGTGGACTAACATGTCATAGGACTTCATAGTAATGAATTGCAAGGCCTTCAGGCCTAGGATTGAGGCCATGGTTGAGGCTGAGGTTTAATTGTTTATCTATTGAATAATAAATATATGAAGTTTCATTTTCATATTACATGTACTTTTTAAGAATCTTGATAAAGCCATGCTTGGTAAAGTTCGTTCACGATTCGCTGGGACACACTATATATATATATATATATATTGAGTCACCCTGTTATTATCTATTATATAACAAAGATAAGTTGAAGTAAAAAGCCCTCATAATCCTTCTCAGTTATTAGTGACTCACTTACGTATAAGTCGTCTTATCCATAGAATTATTGAGAAATCGCAAAGACGTTGTTTTTATCAAAGCTCTTTTGTGTACTTCTTAATAATAATAATAATAAATCTCATATATACATAAGTCATTCTGCAATGATACCCTCAAAAAAACTCGTTTAGTTGTGAATATATGTGTATGTATTTTTAGCTTTGTTGCGAAATAGTAAAGTTGTCAATTACTGATTTTATTTTAGCCGTAGATTGATCCTTATAGGACTATGTACTACTAAGCATGGCGTTTATCTGTTGATTTGGCGGCCTATGACTCATTAATACAGGCCTAGCTGTTATGTAAAGCCATCACCCCTCATGATATTTAATCATGTGTCAATCTTTGCTGTACATTGCTACTAATATCCTATAACAGATAATCATTCCTGACAAATTTTTTTAACAACTATATAATTTAACAAAAAATCTATATTTTTTTTACTTTCATTTGCTTTGCCGGATTATACAAAATACTTCTGAGGCTTTTATAGAGCATCTCATATTATATATATATATATATATATATTTACTAACGATAATACTTCTTAAAGAACATTCTCTAATTGAAAAGAAACATTTTCTCAACTTATTCAAAACATCCCAACAACGTTGCCCATAATATACAAAGTAAATAAACACTTTATTATTGAATTTATTATAAAAATGTGTCCATCCTTACACAATATACGAATTAAGGACACAATTAGGCTAAAATGTAAAATATGCATAAAACTGTTAAAAATATGCAAATAAAGCCCAAATATGCATAAAAACTTTAAATGTAAGATTTAAAATGACTACTTTTTATAGATCGTGCTTAAGTAAAAAAAAGAGAGGCCAGAGAGAGATATTATACAATACTAACGAGGAAAGAAACAATAAATCAGTGATAGCCCAGAGTTTTTTACTATTAAAAGCAATGTTCATTTATTTGCTGTATTCATATCAAAAACAATTTTACATAATAATAGAAATAGAAATGTGTTAACTTTACACCTTTATGTCCCAGCATTCGTATTGTTAAGCCTTCCTGTGCGTAGACATATATTAATTAAGCATGCTCTCATTGCTTTCTAACGAAAGTAAGCGGCGGCAGGTACTTCACTTAGTTACTCGCTGCTGCTGCTGCTGCACTCTTGATTCATTCAAAGCTCACAAGAAGAAGAAGGGGGGGGGGGGGATAGAAAGAAAGAAGAAGAAAAAACACTTAAGGAAGGTCTAAGGAGTAGACAAGAGAAGAAACGTACGCAAATGTCATCCAGTGACGTCATATATATATATCAGGAAACGACCGGGACACTTTTTTTCGCCAGGATCCGGGCCGGAATTTAATATATTCGTTCCTTCCTAATTCTAAAAGTGACGACGTTTTTTTGGAAAATAATGTTTCCTATTTATTTCTAAAATTTAAATGACGAACGAACGAAAGTATTTAAGTCCCGGCCCGGTGATTTTTATACGCCGGGACGTTCAAAAACAGTCGGGACCCGGGACGTTTCGTTCAGCGTTCAATCACTTTTTTGGTATTCCGTTCAGCGATCAATCTTTTTTTATTTTTTGGAACTCATTTTAGTGTTCAATTTATGAAACCTTTGTTAGGAGATATATGGTTAGAGGGTACATAAGTCATAGAAGTGTATTATTATTTGCCAAAAAGTGACGACTTTTTTATAAAGAAGTTCCACAAATATTTGTTCTTCAGACCATTATGGGATAAAACGGACGATTTTTATAATATTGCATGCATTATTATCTATAGTTCAATTTGGCGTTCCTTTCACAAGCCTGATATATATTTATATAGAAACATTATTATATATATATATATGGACGGAACACTCGGCCGCGCAAAACGGCAAGTAATAATATAAAGACTGTAGGGTTATTTATATTGATAACATTTCCAAAAAGTACCTACCTGCTGAGAGTGTACATATATAGACTAATTCGAGATAAAAGTTCCACCAACGTGTGTAGTTTACGTCTTCGAGACAGGAAGTTCTTGCAGGCCCGTAAAACTATGTCGATATAAATAGATTTCCACAACTTATTCATGGATGTCTCTTGGCAATACAAATTTGGGGTGAAATTAGTATTGAAACTCTTCCCAAGTACACTTGACAAATTTTAATCAAGGGAGCGACAGAAGGTTATACTACTTATCCCACAAATCTTTATAAATAAGTACTTTTTCTAAAATCTATATTTGTGCGCATTCATTTTGCCATACAAATGTAGTTCCTAGGATATATTTGACTAATAGCCATGGCAAAACTAGATGCTCCAATGAGGTACTCTGTCTCATCGATTGTGCCAAAAATAATACAATGACATCATCCTTTGGTCAGCGGCAATTATTGCCGAAGGCATGATTTCATCTAGATGCTTTGTTTTTCGGTTTTCCAGGTCGTTCTTTCTTTCGCTCCAAATAACTGCCATATCTTCTGTTATGGAATTGTGTCAATTGTAAGAATCTTTTGACAATTGTGGGTTTACGTTTCAACTTATTTAGGGTATTGAGAGCTCGTTCCACGAATTTCCCCGTGTGGGCGGAGTACTAAAGGTGGCTGCCGGAAATATTTATTTCCTTACATCTTCATAAATGTATTGTGTTATCGTTTGTCTAGCTTCTAAATAGTTTACCCAAAACTTAATTGGGTACCATCAAAGCAATAATTCTTTACATTTCAATTGAAATATGAACTGTCATGATAATATATGCTGGGTTTTTTTTTGACAATAATTTATAAGAATTTTATGTATGTATCTTATAAATTATATGCATACTTCAACATATATTTATTTTTAGTACGCTCTAGCTGTTTGAGAAAAAGATGAAGAAGGCACTACTGATATCACTGGATATTACTCTGCCCTTTCCATACTCCTTATGGCCTGCGTTATTGAGCTTGCACCCAAGCATTTCACGCACAAGGTGCTCTGTGATATTTTTAGAGCTCTCTATGTCTCTAAGCTTATGCCCCATGTCTCCGAAATAATAATAATAATAATATGATGATGATCTCCCGACAAGAACATCTACAAAAATAGACCTGAAGTGAGTGTGCGTGTGTCTTTTTAATGGTTCGTGAAATCCTCCGTCCAGGTTGAGTGAGGAGTCCTCCTCTGTCAAAAGGAAGGGCCTCTACCTGGAAAACATTTTTGCTCTCTCTGAGAAACCACCTCTTCCCCCTGCCCCCAACTCCATTCCATCCAGAGAGGAAGAGCACTTCCTACAGCAGCAGATTAAGCCTTCTGGCCCAAGGCTACGGCCAAAGAGTTGGACCTCTTCCTTCTTCACGGTCTTTCAGAAGTCTCCACCACCCCCCTTGCCCTCTGTGTCTCCTCCCAAGCGGAGGGAGTCCTTCGCTTCCACTCACTGCCTAGGAATGTCCATAAAAATAAGAAAAGGCCGCCTGAGGGACTTAAGACCAGTCGAACGCCGAGTCCCTTTCGAAAGCTCTGGCCTCGGGGTAGGAATTAAAAAGGGAGAAGCATTAAATGACCGTTAGGGTTGGATTGTCTTGGAGTTATCCACCATTGCACAAAGATTGATGCTGAAGAATTAGTGAATGCTTATACGACAATATAATGACCACAGACAGACCGTTTTTCTTCTATATGTTTTTATACTCGTAATATGAGACCTTATTTTTTATCAATGATTGCTCATTTTTACAATTTGAAGGTTTAAATTGTCAAATCACAATTGATCGTCGTTTACTCTATTTTTTACAACAGCAGGGACTCGTAAAGGATCTAATTTATATTCAACAAATCGTGAACAAAACATATATCTAATGGAATTCGGAAGTGACGGATTAAAAACTACATTTTAAATGTAAAAATTTGAAGAGAACACTAAATGGCCGGCTTTTATGTTAATATATATAAATTATAGCTTATTGTTTTCCTTGTTTTAGAAACAACGAAAAAGTTGACTAAGTGATGTTTTTAATGGCGTTTAAGATGATGTTTTTGTGAGATTATTATTTCACACAAAATTAATTGATTTTTTAAATCAATATTTCTTCATTCTTTTTTTTCAGGGGTGGTTCATGAGAATCCTCGGATTGGTAGTGATGGAGAAAGTGAGGAGGGCTCTCGTACATCGGAGGACACCGTGGGCGGAGGAAGTAATTCCTCGCCATGCAGATCCCTTCACAATAGTCACCACTGCGTTTCATCCTCCTCAATCTTCACTCAGAGCAACAACAACAACACTGGAGGTGTCCGCTTGAGCAGAAACACAGCAACAGCAGTAGCAACAACGGCCAGGTCAACTCTCAAAATGCCGCCTCAAGGAAGCTCTCCAACCAGGAGGAAATCAACAACGGCTCTCTCTTCCCTCGGATCTTAAGTTGCCGGATAACTTCATTGAGAAGCAAGTCGTATCTCCCACGCTGGAGGGACCCCTCTCCAGGGCCACACGAAGGCAGTCCCTCTCGGAAATCGGGTTCGGGAAAATGGATACGTATACCAAGTTGGATAAACTGGGAGAGGTAATGTAGAGAAGAAGAAGATGAAAAACCCTCCCTAAAGACCACTTGAATATATAAATATTTCCTTTATATGAAGTGTACGTACAAAGTATTTTTAATTTAGTACAAAAGACGGGTGGGGGAAATCACAACCAAAGAAAGAAAGGAAGAATCGATTATTACCTAATGAAAATTCAGTCATCATTTAGTTTGGCTCCAGGGACTTTCTTCACTGAAAGTGAAAAGAATCGGATTCACTCTAAGGATGGCAAAGAGACCATATAATTTTTTAATTTTATAAAAAAGAACATCAATAATGAATATATTTAATATGTTATTAAATATTGTTATTGAATTTACTCCCTCTATTGTCCAAAGCAAGAACTATAATCGGGGCTATCATACATCTCGCTCTTTCTTTCTTGCTTTGTTTGTGTATTTCCTCAGTCTTATTTATGATATAGTGAAATTCAACCTACGCAACATCAAAATTTCCATCTGCTCCATATTCTAAGCCTATCTGAAAGGGAAAAGGACAGTATTTATATGATAGTATTTTTCACAAACGTTATTGGTGAAAGGTGTTATGAAATAAATTGATTGATTCCGTAGATTAATTTTTGAAAATTTGTTTAGGCAAACACTAAAATCAATCCTAGGAAGGCTCTGATGATTAAATAAGATATCAACACTTCAAAGCAATGCTAGTAGTACTGATTATTCAGAAAACATATTTATATTATTCATTTATTGTTTAAAAAAGACGACCAATATAAAAAATTCCTTAAAAAATCAATTAAAATTTGTGTAACAGAGAAAAATATGTAAAAATAAAAAATAAATAAAATAGTATTTATTTTCCACAATTATACACTTAACATTTTGTCCTAAATTCGCCAAAAAATACAAAACAAATCTATTATGTATTAGACTATTCTTCAATTGATAAAATTCAAATATTTGTACGCCACTCGAGAGATTAGTGCTTTTATTTGTCTTTTTATTGTCAATGCTTACGAAATATGAATATTTAACTTTTTTTTAAATGTAAGACGGTATGCAGAAGTTTGACTTCTCATGAGTCTCTTTTCCCACGAAGTTTGTTTATTAACAAATAAAACTTGTTATAATCAACAAGTGTTGAGTTAATTTATTCTGTCTACAATTAGGCGTGAATTAAAGTAGGCATTCGTGCAATTTATATCAATATCTATACAATAGATTTCAATTCAGGAGTCCCTATTGTTAAGTAAATATTATGATGACATAATGAAAGGGACAACCATCATTCTTAATAGCGGATCCTAAATTACTAAAATATGAACCTCATACACATAGTTGAAAGGGGGAGAAGTGATGTGAGTCACCACAAAGGCTGACAAGGATGTTTAAAAAGACCTTGATCATAGCGGACGAATGAATTAATTTTTAAAACTGAGGATTTTTTTCGCATATTTTATATTCCTTTTAATTATTTGTAAAGGAAACAGATGAGTTAGAAATAGTCGTCCAGGAAATCATTATATGTTTTTCACGTCCAATGGCGCACATAATTATCAAATTGGGATAAAGAAGTTACTTTAATTGTGAATTTATATAAACCATTTACTTATATATGTAAACGAATATTACATTAATATTTCTAAAATAAATTCGTCAGTCAAAATCATATTCCTTTCTACAGAAAAATCCAAGGAAATAATAAAAAAACCGTATAATTCTTTCAACAATAAACAGAAATAAACATTTGTCGTTTATGGCGCAATATCAAGTTGATTTAAGATTGGACTCTAAATGCGTGATAAATATATATCGCAATAATGAAGAGTTGGCCAACACACATTGAATGTGGATCCAAGGTTACTAAATGCTTTTAAAGAAGTGAGTGGTTTATTAGGCAGGGACTTTGAGCTCAATTGGCTTTGATCCTCAGTAAAAAAAATAGCATTTAGAAAATCAAAAATGGTGATTCATTACTATTAAGTCATGTTAGATTTTAAAGAGAGGCCTGACAAACGGATTCATGGCTCTTGGAATACCTTATGGACTTAAATTCCTCTGGCTCAAATATTTTAAAAATAAATAAAAATACACAGATGTCATACATAAATTATTTCAAGGTGCTTTTAAAAGTTTCATGGATAAATATATTTAGAAACTAGAGGCATATATACACTCAGAGAGTGCAAACCTCCGCCGTCACAGGGTCTTTATGAACCTTCTGAGGCGGATTTTTCACGACTAGGGCGGCGTAGAGGGACGGGGGAGGGTTCCCCTCGACTTAAATTCCAAGGGGAAGACACTCCCGACCCCCGATTTTAAAGCACAGCGACATCTATTGGCAGAGTGGGCTAACTTGAAATATTTATTAGTATTTAGCTCGTTTTGCATCTTAATTCTGCACTCAGAGATGCCAAAATTTAATCACTTGTTACTTTTGGCATTTCCAACAACTCCACAAAGTTTCATCCGAATCCGTTAGTACTTTTTGAGTATCTTGCTGACAAACAAACCAACCAACAAACCAACGCCAGTGAAACAATACCTCCTTCGGCGGAGGTAATGATTGTTTGGCTCACAGAGACAAAACTCTAAATAAAAAACACATTAATAGTTAGAGTGCCATTGACGAATTTAGTCGAATGTCCCACCAATCAAATGGTTGAAACCACAGCATATCTTCCATTTTCAACACAAGGAGAGCCCACATCAGAATGAAAGACCCATTTAATGAATCCCACGTGACGTCAGAACAAATATAATACTTTAAGCTGCTCTTAATAATGTATGAACGAAGAGTCACACAGAGTGATTTAATGTAATGAATGAATATCCAATGTTATTCTGGCCTCATTCCAAATTGAGCAATCTAACAATATTATTCAACACATTTTGACGTCACAAATGACGTCACTTTGTGTGAATTGAAGAAACATATGATTCATTAACCTAGAAGGAATGGTTAAATCACAAGATGGGAGTCGCATTTAATGGCTTTTCAATTCTTTCAATCCCTTTGGCTTAATAGAGCCATTCTCATTTTCAAGTTTAATAGTATAAAAAGAGGCGACCGTGTATCCTATGCTTCCGCAGTCAATAAAAGACATTATCACTAAGAGGACTGCTCTAAATAATCACCTTCTCACACCTGAAGAGCCCTTTAATTTCAACCTTGAGATTGATTATTATCAGTTGTCCCAAAGTTTGTATGGCAATAGCCATAGCAAAAAGAAAAGGACGGTGTTTATATAATTGCATTGTCCACATTTTGTATATGTGCGATCTGTACGACTGGTAGAGCGGAAATTTGGGTTATTTGCCCCATAAGCGTAGCGGAGATGTTTGGTTTGACAGCAGGGTTGTTGATTTTTTGATTTAAATTTTTGATTTAAATCGGATTTTTTTGATTAAATCAGATTCTTTTGATTTTAATTGTTAACCATATTTTATGAACAAAAAATCTTTTTTTCAATGTGTAAATTTTGTCCATACTTTAAATTGTAACTTTTTGAAACATGCCCAATATACATATAGGCCTACCTATTACTCAGGGGACTTTAAATGCTGTCTTTGATTAAATTCTAGTTGCCTTACTTAATGATTTCATTTTAATAAAGAATGCAAAGGAGTAAACAATAAAATTACAGAACTTCAAAGGCCTTGTAACGAGTCATACTCGCTAATCACGTGACAGTTCGAAATCCAAGCGAGGATCGAAGACTCATGACAATTTCTACCTTAAAAAATTACTGGGTGGAGCTGCCAACGGCTGATCAAGATGGGTCACTCTCGAATATAGGACGCACCAGGTACGCTTGGAAAAGGAGGCGCAAGACAATCGGTCGTGACGTCATCAGATTATTTAGAATTACGTCACAAACCTGCGCCTCCTTTACCCAGAGATCCCGGCGTTTACAATACAGTCCAATGACGCTGTTTGATCTGATTAATCTGTGGGCTGATGGTGCTCATGATATATTATATGATATAGGCCTATAGTTTGAGGCTATAAATATAATGAAAAAGGCCACTGCTCTACTATTAAGAAGACAGACATGAAATGTTTTGTTTCTGTCATTGAGAATTAGAAGCATAAAATTAAATATCAATTTAATTTATGGAAAAAACATGAATTGATTTAAATCAATGATTTTAATTGGAACCACTTGATTTAATCGCGAAATCAATGATTAAATCGGCCTGATTTAAATCAAACAACCCTGTTTGACAGCACTCAATTTGCCCGAATTTTAACAAAAACTGTTAAATCGGTAAAAAAAAATCGAATGAAGAAAGCTATGTAGATTAATAATTTCTTTATAGTAATTACATACTATTCATTATAGTATATTTGTTTGGTTATAATAAAAATCCGGTTGCTTTCATAATTTCATATTTTTTTCTTCAACTAAAATGCCCGAATTTAATAACTAACCCGAATTTTGGGGGGCAGTTGCCCCCTTGTCCCCCCCCCTGTCTCCTACGCCTATGATTGCACCTACTTTATTATTGGGAGAAAGATAGCGTTTTTTTATGTCCTTTCATTCTCTACAAAGAAAAAACATTAATTATTTTCCGGAGATGCCAAACTGTGATTGATTTGTTAAATAAATGGTGATAATATAAGAATATTCCGTTACAGGGATTTGTAAATGACATGGATGCGTAGAAGGCCCTGGAGTAGAGTCAATGTGTATTTTCAGAATTATATCCATTCTGAGTTGATGTTACCACCATCACGGCCTGTTAAAGTCACAATCAATTCAATAACTATCATTATTTTTATGTTTTTCTAGGGTACCTACGCCGCAGTATTTCGAGGAAAGTCCCGACTAACGGATAATCTAGTCGCTTTAAAGGAGATCCGTTTGAGCACGAGGAAGGAGCACCCTGTACGGCCATCCGAGAAGTCTCACTACTCAAGGATCTAAAGCATAATACATTGGTAATAAAAATAATATATAACAAAACGGATGAAAGAGTATTGATTAGAAAGATGAGAAAGTTCCCCATTTTTTTCTTAAAAAAAATGTGTTTGTGAAAGACTTAGAAATATCAATTTTAAAAATATCAAAAACTTTTTTTTTAGAAATAAAAAAAAATCGTTAAAAGCGGTAAATATGCATTTAAAAATGTCCACACCATTTATTTTATGGCAGTTCATGGTGCTTTGTATGATTCAATATGTCCGACACCAGGTATTTTGAGGCTTTTTTTAGGAAGGGTTTCTCTAGAAATGTAGTATTTTGATGTTTTCTATTTAAAATCTACCTCTTCAATACAAAAGTGCATAATCTCCGTTCAATCGTACCCTTTTACTTTTTTTGTTTCTTATTATTTCTTTATTAGTATTTTTATACCGTCAATCTAAAATCAATTCAATAAGAAAACCATTTTATTAAATAGCAACATATGCTTTTTAACCCTTTGAAGAACATTCCCTCATTCGGGAATCATTTAGGGAGGAACTAACTAGCTAAATTACTTCATCATTAGACAATTCAAGAGCCAACAGCCCTCTTATTCTGACATAGATCAATTACAATGAATGAAACAAGAAGTGTCCTTAGATATCAAAGAATTCCAAATCTTAAAGTCAAATAAATATTGTTAAAGTAGCATTTAAATTATTATATATTTATCTTGAACGATTTTATGCGATGAAGGGCTTTGTTATTGCCCATAAAAATGATGTATCATCCATCTATATCTTCGAGTTTAGATGTATTTTCTGCGCGGCGATCCTTAATCTCTCTCTCTCTTTTAGTCACACTCCACGACATCGTACATACAGAGCACTTCATTAACCCTTGTGTTTGAGTACCTTGAGAAAGACTGGAAGCAGTATATGGACGACTCTGGAGGCTTTCTGAATATGAACAACGTCAGCTCCTCCCTGTTCCAACTGGTTCGAGGCATATCGTATTGTCATGCGAGGCCATTCTTCATCGAGATCTCAAGCCTCAAAATTTGCTCAGTAACGATTAGGGAACTCAAGGTAAAATAATATTGATAAAAAA
>CP045900.1:225499-254603 GCA_013387185.1 Caligus rogercresseyi | reverse complement strand
GAAATTATTTATGTATCTGCTTTTTTGCTTCTTCATGTGTCATTTATATCGGCACAGTTTAGTAACAAAGAACAATTAAATCATCATTTGTTATAATATATTAGATATTATTTGAAATTTAATACATAATAATCTTATATAATCATATATGTACTTGGATTTGTGGGAAATGGAAGGCCTATCATTTTTTTCATTAACTGTCTCTATTGTCCGATATGAACTGCACTTTCAGGTAAATAGTATTCAATGCATAGCATAAGCTTATATTGAATGTCTATATATGTATCTGCTCTATAATACTATAAGTTATAGTTGTTTTTTATTTTCGAAGTTCAAGTTCTTCACACAGGGGAGCGCTGGGCAAAGCGTCCGTTGAACGATGTTTCTCTGCTATTGAAGGGAATAAGCTCTCTATATCTTTATGTCTCTATGTGAATGTTACAAAAGTCATACTTTCAAATATACCGTACCGATTGTCAATCGGTACGGTATTCGGTAGTTTCTACCGAATACCGTAAAATCGGTTCGGTATTTGAATTCTACCGTCGGTAGTATCGAATACCTATTTACATCGGTAGTCACAACTCTTATATATATATCAATATACAGTGTTGGTCGAATATTACTTTGAAAGTAGTAAGTAATATACTACTTTTTACTGCGTAGTAATATTTTTTTTAAAATATTAGTTATTACTTCACAAAAGTAATATACTACTTTGAGTAATATACTACTTTTTGGAGCATTCCGAAACAATAAGTAAAGATAATACAAACAGGATTAGTAAAAGTCCTCACCAAACCTAGTTTGCATTTTTGTAATAATCCTATATATGTTATTGCAATGACTTTTGCCATTATGAGAGGCATAGGTTTTAATTATCCAACCCAAGCCCTCGGGCCCCGCATGTCGATTGAGGCTTTTAGGGTTGAAAACCCACCGCCAACCCTAATTAAGAATGAGAGGAACCCTAATTTACAATATTATACACCCCAAGCCCTCGGGTCCCGCCTGCCGTTAGGGCAATTATTTAGGGTTGAAACCCACCGCCAACTCTGGCTAAATTGGACTAAATTTTATTTCCTCTCTTGAGGAATATTTATTTATGATGTAGCCAAGTCGGCCGGAACGGAAGGTATTTATTTTATATTTGAATCTCTGTTTTTTGCTTCTGTTCTGTATACCTGTAGGAACTCAAAAGAGGAAAAGAATAATGATAACAAGAGCCTGAACTCAATTGCACCATTCACACATTCTTTAGTCATTTATTTAGTCTTTGAATTCACCGACTTTATCATGTTTGAGCCATGTGCTCACTTTATAATTGCAATAACATATATGGATTATTATAAAAATGCAAACTAGGTTTGGTGAGGACTTTTACTAATCCTGTTTGAATTGCCTTTACTTATTTTTCGGAATGCTCAAAAAGTAGTAATCTTCAAAGTACTATTTTTTGTTGAGTGCTATATTGTAGAAATAATACTGATTTTTTTTTAAATATTACTACGCAGTAAAAAGTAGTATATTACATACTACTTTCAAGTAATATTCGACCAACACTGTATAATATACGGGTGAGGAGCAAAAATGTCCTATTGACAAATTTGAATGTCCTGCCCAAACGGTGATATTAATCAAAACAATACTTAAAATAAAAGTTCCTTACCTGTAAACAACCCTTTTATTATTTATCAGACCTTGGTGGATTGTGAGATGAGCAAACTGGAAGCAAAACGCAACAGAGTTCGCGATCTACTGGATGCCCAAGTCCTCAGAAGGACATTGCCAGATTTTAAAATATTTACTGTAGAACAAGTGCATAATAGGAGGAATGATCGCTGGATTGAAGCAGAACAACAGAGGAGGTCAAGGGGTTTTCAGAACCAAACATCCAGCCCGGTGATGGTCCTGGATTCTTGGGCTCAGATGGCAATAAGATTCCCCCCTACTTCTTCAAGCCAAAACACAAAATTGGAGCTGATGTGTACTACAAAATTCTGAGGTACACCGTTTTGCCCTGTTTAAGGCCACCTATCCTGACAACAACTATGTGTGGCAGCAGATGGGGCTCCTTCCCACACATCAAACAAGGTCCAAAAGTTTTGTGAGGAGAATATGGCGAATTTCTGGCCCAAAGACTTTTGGCCCCCGAGCTCACCTGATCTAAACCCCCTTGATTTTTTTCTGGTGGAGCGTCATTGATCGAGGACCAATGCCCCACCCCTCATGTAAATGTGGAATCACTTAAGTCTGCAATATCCAGGGATGGGAGGTCTACCCAAAGGAGGATATCAAAGGCCTGTGCCTCTTTCAGGGGCTGCATCGAGGCCTGCATCATGGCTGATGGAGGACATATTGCGTAGCATGTTTCAAAAGCTTCACTTTGTGTTCTGAAGAAATCAGTTCAAAATTCAATGAATAAAAAAAGTTAAACCCAATTATAGTTGTTTATTTCCTGACCGTACGTATACATTTTTGCTTCCTCACCCTGTATATAATATTATTATATATATATATATAATATATATATATAATATATAATATGTATTTATCATCATCTGTTGAAATATTTTGCTCAAATTTGAAGGCATCTATTTCATCATCGTTTAACGTAATTTTTTCTTTTACAATTTTTATCAGTAAATCCGGTGTGTAGGAGAAGAGGTTACTCTTTACTGACTTTTCATACGGGCAATGAACTGAGAGGGAGGAGGGAGGAGGTGTATACATGATATACAAATTAAGGCCTTAAAGCCATACTTCAAGGCACGTTCAAGGAGTATATAAAACCTCCATGTTTATCTACAGGGTCTTGCAGGTAAATCCACATAAAGTCAATATCCTCCAGATCCAAAATGGGAACAAAAGTGATACCTATTTTGAATAAGAAAGTTGTTTATTAGACATAATACAAGATTACTATTCAATATGACCGCCCTCAGCCTCAAGGATGTGCTCCAAACACGCCTGAACCTCCCACAGGCCGTGGAGACCTCCGCAGGATCCAGCTTGTTCATCTCCGACTTAATGGAGGCCTTCAGGGAGCCACATTGCTGTGGTGTGTGGCGCACACCTCCCTCTCCAACTTCCCCTACAAGTAGTAATCGCATGGGTTCAGGTCGGGGCTGTTGGGGGCCAGGTGTTGAAGTCCCAGAAGTTGGGCACATTCTTCTTCAGCCAGGACTGCACAAATTTGGCCTTTCAGGGCATAGCTCTTCTATCACAAGTCTTTCTTGATGACCCTGGATACGGTCGACAGGTGAACCCCACGCTTCCTGGCGAGGATGGACATGGGCGTCCCCGGATTGGCCTTGATGGACCTCTTGAGACCAGCCACAAATGTGGGCGTGCAGATCCGGTCACTCCTGGGCATGTGCTCCTTCCTCTTGGACATCCCTGACTCCTCCTACTTCTTGGTGATGTCGTAGATCTCCTGGGGTACTTGAGCAACTTGATGATGGCTGCAGGACGGTGCCCTGCGCACAGCAACTCGATGACCGTGTCCCTTCGGGTCTGCTCCATCTCCGTATCAGTGTATTTGTTTTGTTTTCGGGCGCAATTCGACAGTACATTCACGATACCTCCCACGTGTGTAATATCTAAGCTCTACTTGCACTCCTTATGGATCTGGACGAAGTTGAACTTTGTGCAGATTTACCTGCAAGACCCTGTATATTATATGTTATCATTAAAAGGAATCTGCAAAAAGAACAAAAACTTAGACTTATGGATAAAGTGTCTACAATCAATAAAAGATAAGAGGGGGGTGTTTGGAAAATGAGGTTTTTCATGCTTAGAGGATCAAAACAATAAACATGTGGCTTTTATAATCACTCTAAATACTCAAATACTTAATATTAGATATATAGTAGCAAAAAATTATAATTGAGCCTATCGCATAGACCATTTCGAGCCTTTGAGTCACCCATTCTGATTTAAATAATTAAAATAATATATGAACAAAAAATACGGCTTTTTAATTTTATTTTATTTACTAACGGCTTCTATTTTTTTAAATATATTGAAAGGTGAACCCCGTACGTACACCGTATTAAAATAAAGTACTTCAGCATTATTAAATAAACTTGAAGAAATAAGTGATTTTGTTCATTAAATAATCATGATTTGTCATACCAAGTTTTAAATGTATTTTTTAAATTATTTTTCACACTCCTTTTTTGCCAATTTGATTCCATAGAATTGCATATTTGTGGATATAAAAAATCATTATAGCGTTTAAACTAGTCTATTAAACCTAGGATCTTATCAATGAGGTAACCAAAATTGACCTTTCACTCTCGGAAGTCGAACCCGCGCTCTCATCATGGAGAGTTGTAACCGCCTTAAAACTATCACACTTCCTTTCATTAAAATTGTTTGGAATGTTTTATGAAGTTCAATTTTTATTGGTTCTGCTAGAAATGACCAATGCAGCAATTCCAGTGGCTCCAAAAAAATTAAAAACGTCAGTTTTTCATGTCTTATAGGAGCAACAATTATTTTTTTAAATATTTCTAATTAAATATTGAAATTTGAACAGGTAAAGGGCACCAAGTAGTATTTAATAACAGCCATTTATAAAATGTAGAGGTAGCTGACGTAGATGTATTTATATAGAGGTAGCTGACGTAGATGTATTTAATGGCTTCAAAAAATACTTATTAAATACCGATACCGTCTAGGAAGATGTGCATAACAAAAACCAAAAAATGATAACTCTCTCTTTACTCTATACGTAAACAACACAATAATTATGGGAGTAGTATTTAATGATCAATTGAAAATCATGGCTATATAACGGCGATTAATGAAATTAATATCATAGGAATAAAAACTTTTTAATTGTTCCTGGATATTAAGTGAGGCCCGAAGTTTAACAGATTACCAAAAAAGAAATACATACAAATATCGAGTACTTTCATTATATTTTTTACAAAATGCATGATAAAAGTCTCCTCAATATATTGCTCCCAATAACCTCCTCCGGGTCCAAATGACCCGTCTTAAAAAGGTATAAATAAAATAATTTCAACTGTTTCCATCATCCAACTTAACCCAGGAAATATTTAGGTCAACTCACACACAAAAAAATCCCCTATCAACTCATAATAGTCTTCCTGAGTTCATTTCATTGTCAGCCTTTAAAATCATTGATATCCTAAGATAATGAGAAGGTAGAACCATAGAGATAAAAAGATATAGAGAGCTTATTCCCTTCATCTGTATTATGTGTGTTCATAATAAACAAAGTAATATGTACTACGTCATTGTAAGCTGATCATAGAGATAGAATATATCTCGATGATCAGCTTACGATGACGTAGGTCAAATTACTTTGTTTATTCTGAACCCACAGAATACAGTTGAACGTTGCTTCTCTGCTATTGAAGGGAATAAGCTCTCTATATCTCTATGAGTAGAACCCATAGACATGCATTATGTAGGCCTTTGATTTATGAATGCCGTCATCTAAGCAATATCTGAGAACAAAGCCAACCCTGAGCACAACCTATGAACTACACGCACATATAACCACTTTCTCTTATTCGCAGCAGGAGAATAAGAGAAGAAAAATGCGTATCAGTAGAATCCTGTGTTGAACACCTTTATTTTTTATAATTATTGATCATAATATTTAAATATGATAGTTCACATTCTCTCACCGATGCATTAATACATATAGTTATTATTATTATATTCATTATTATAGTTCCTATCATGATTATTTAAGAGAAACAGCAAAAAAACATATTTATAATATGATTATGATATTTGTATTAAGTCATAATAATGAGTTATACACAAAAGCAGCAATTGAAGGGGGGCTGGGAGGGACAAAGAGGCTTGGTGATTGGACTTGTGAGACGATAGTATAATAATAATGGCCAATCCTAGAAACCTATTGAATAACATCCACGGCAATATTGCAGATTAAAAAAATGACAGCACATATGTTATATTCTCTCAGAGATCCAATAATTTTTGTCTCGTTATTCTACGACAGGTAGGACAAAGAACACAATTCGCCCCCTTAAGTTTTCAAAATTTCCACACACACACACTTCTAGAGATAGAGAGTTCTACTACAGGTACTAGGATTTTCAAAGAATTCGACTAATTTGCATTACTTGTATACATATATATTTATCTTATTAAAATAATAAAAAAAGGCTCTAACCTTGAAAAAAGGAGACGAAGGAATTGTTGAAGCCGTTATTATTAAAAAATAAACATTGAAAAGGACCAATGAGGAGGGTCAACTGAGTTTTTATTCATATAAATAATAGTTATTATAAAATACGACCTATGATTTAAGTAAGAATAATAATATTATTAGTTTAATAATAAGTATTATTGTTTATGGTATTGATTTTAACATACTAATTATATATAGTATTTGTATAATAATACAGGAATAAACAGGATCAAAAAATGAATAAGAACTTAATGGTACTTATAATGATAAAATGATTCGTATAAAAACAATAATAATATCCCATGTTTTGTCGTAATAGCTTAATGATCATTATTACTGTGAAGTACAATTTCATTAATAGGATTGGGGTGGGTGGATGGGTGGGTGGGTTTGTTGGTGTCGTATCACCGGCTGTACAAAGTGGACAATGATGAATATAATAATAATAGGGATATGATATATATATATATATAATAGCTTGCTAGAAGAAGCACATGTTATATTATAATATCATGTATGTATGAGAAATTCATTTACAAGCAAAAAAAGAAATATATAATAGCACATACATAATGCTCGTAAAATTAATTGTATTTATAATGATTTATTTAATACATGGCTAATTATTACTTAATAATAATAATAATACATGGTATTCATATATATATGTGTGTGTATACTGTGTATCAAACAAGTGTCAAAGGGTTTCAAACTTCCTTCGAAGATTTAAAAAAACTGTGATGAGTTTCATTATTAAAAGGCTATGTTGTTGTTGTTTTACTATTTGATGTTGTTGTGTAAGGGAGAGGGGCTTTTATGAGAGCTTGTTTGTTGGTAATTTGAGAGAGGGAGAGGGGGGGAGAGGATCACCAGTGGCATTTAATATTTTCTTAAATTGATTTCGTCAAAGAGTTAAAATATCAAGCTTGCTTTATGGAATGGAAAGAAGAAGAAGAAGAGAATTATTCTCCTTACTCATCATTCTGCAGTATTGATTCTAAGCATTTCTTGATAATCCATTGAATCGAAATATAAGGTTAATATATAAGTTGACATTGGCTCATATACATAGAGGAAGAATCTAATATAAATGAAATAAAGAAGAACGAAAAAAGAGGACATATTAGGATAACAATTAAATATATAATATTAATTATACAACAACAGGGATTATTATTATTATTATGATGATTCAAATGATTAGAATGTTGACACTTAAGTTTGAGGGTGTGGTGGGGTGGGGGGGGGGGCTTTCTTATTTTGTTTCTTATTATTTCTTAGGCACAGGGACGAATCATGTGAGGAGATTATTATTATTATTAGTTTCATGGACTGACTATAAATCATCAATTACTTTCTTGAAGGATAATTCATTTATAGCCATATTATATATATATGTGTGTGTATTAAAATAATAATTATTATTATTGGTGTTGTAGTTGTTTGTGTGGGGAGTTTATTATATGCATTATATGATCTACCTAGGACTCATGATGAAAATTGTAAAGTGTGTGTGTGTGTGTGCATGAAAACATTTGGAGCAAAATGGACAACAACACATAGGCTTTTGAGGGAGGAGGAGGAGGAGAAGGGACAACAGGAAGAGAAAAAACTAAAGATCAAAAAGTTTTTGATGCAATACATGTGTTATGTATATGCAGATGCATACATAAAAATGAGTATGAGAAAGAGAGAGAAAAAAAAACATTAAAATATATATTGTTATGCTTTAGGTACATTACTATTTTGGTCTTTTCTTGATCATAGGTAGGTAGAAGAGATAGAGATTACGTCTTTCGGAACTCGTCGTGTGCTGCTGTATAAAACGGTATTATGTTCTATTGGAGTAGTCGTAGTAGTTTGTGGAAGTGTGATAATGATGATTGGCCTTGCTGCTGACTAATGGATGCAGCTGTTTATGCAAAGTACATGACTTTCCTTGTGTCTGCGTGCACTGTGACGGCTCTAGCCATGGCAGCGGGGCTCTGTCCTCGGATCCTCCCGAGAGGTGTGAGCCCTCACCGGAGTCGTGTTCCTTTTCTACGAGATGGTATCTGGCCCTGAAGGCGACGAGGTGAGCGTAGTAGGCCGGTGCTGGAATGGAGACGGAGCGAGTACATCGGACATAGGTGTGGCAGAGCTGGTAGGTGAGGCACTGTAGCTCATCTGCAGCAAAGTGATTGTCATCCCAGAGGACGTGGTAATGTGAGGGGCGGGAGGTCCCCTGGATACCTTGGTGCGAGCAGAGATAAAAGTCAAACTCCGTGGGGTGAGTGATCCCAATGTCCACGGTGGTCCCCGCAGGGATGTTCCCGGATTTACCGGACTGCTCCTTCTTGTCCGAGCAGAAGAGGCGAGTGTGGTGGCGCTTTTGGACGACGATGAATGTGATACCGGGCTTGTAGTCCGTTTCCAGCTTGATGCAGGCCTCCCGAATGGCTGTGAGCTCGTGCTGGAGGACCTGAAGGAACTGCCCTTCAGAGACACCGTCCCGGTAGATGATGACACGGTGCGGCTTGTAGCCCCCGGTTGACTTGTAGAACATCATGAGGTGTTCCTTGACCATAGTGCTGAGCTCCTGGATGATTTCCACGCGGTGAGCCTGAACACGGACCGTGGCAGCGTAGCGGGAGGGATGGGCGTCCTGGGAGCCCACGACTGCTGCAATGGAGGGTTTCTTGTTGTCTCCTGCAGGAGGGTGAGTGACGTCTGCGCCGAGGAAAATGACGGGTTCGTTGAAGACCTTGGGTCGAATGCTGGGGACAAGGATGCTGTTGACGCCGCCGAGCTTGACGTTGATTTTGAGGCAGAGGTTGGAGAGCGTTTGTGGGGATGTCTTGTTGACGTTCTTTGCCTGGACGCACTGCGTGGCCATGCCAAGGACGGTGTCGCCCACGCGCTTGACCTCAGCGTAGACGGGCGTCTTCCCGGGAGGACCACCACTATGAGTTGGAGGCCAGCAAATGTGGCCTTCAGGTATCGGAACATGGGTTCCACCTGGTCGGGCCCATTGGCGTATTTGCAGAAACAGGGCTGTCCGATGATGGGCATTCCGGCGTCGTTTGATATTTTCTGAAGGCTCTGCGTGAAGTTTCTTAGGGCGTCTTCGCGGACGGTTCGTGAGGGGGCGAAGCAGGCAATGGCCCACTCACGGATCTCCACACCCGTGAAGAACTGCTTCCCGCGCATGTCCCAAACGCCTTGATTCGGAAGGGCCTGCTGCTTTGTCCGGCCGCCGTACTGGAGCTTTGGTGGAGGGAGGACGCGGCCCCTGACCTCCATGAGGTCGTGGCTGATGTTGAGCCCGAACTCCTGGACGTAGGGGTCGTTGTTGAAGTCTGCCTTGCGGATGAGATTGTTGATCTCCCTTTCACGATCGGGTGCTGAGCGCGCTGTGGCCTTGATCATTGTTGAGGTCTGCATGTCCGTGAGCTTCTTGATGCACCTCTGCCCTTGAACAATGTTGCAGACCTCCAGGGGCAGGTAGGTGTGCTTGTGCTCCTGACCCACCTGGAGGCAGGGAAGGTGCGGGTAGCGGAGCTTCATCTTGTACTTATCCAGGAAGTACTTGCTCACGGTGCACTCCACGGTCTGACCGTTTTCCAATTGTAGAGGGAAGCTTTGCATTTGCGCGGGACGCCGTGTTACGTTGCACACCCTGTACTTCCGCCGCATGGTACCACAGTGCGTGATTTCGATTTTGAGACACTTGATTTCCTTGGTAAACTTGACTCGCTGTGAGTCCGTGAGCGGCTTCCGCTGGTCGTTGATGTCCCGAATGTCCAGGACCTCGCACATAAAGTCAATGACGGGTTGGGCTTTGTAGAAGGCCGTGGCACTCACGTCGATGTGAGCATCATTTTCCATTGTGAGGGTCGGACGCTCTGGTGGAAGCCGAACCAGACCTCGCGTCCCCCGCCCAGGGGGTGGTAATAGCCTTCTGGGGAGCTGAAGAATGAGCGACCTACGGGCGTGTAGGTCATGGAGGGGAGGTGTCGCATGACGACGTCCAGGGCTTGGATGGCGTCGAAGGGAATTTGTCGTGAGCGTCCCTCGAGGGCTTCTTCCAGGGCGTAGAGGGAGACCTGGGCGTTCCACTTGACGCTCACGCGGAAGACACGGTCCTTTCCCTCCCCGGGAAGTGTGACCTCCAGCTCCACCGAGTCATTGCCGAGGGGGAGGGGGTCACGCGTGTATAAGTTGCTTCGGCCGTCAAAGACGGGCTTCTTGGAGCCAAATATTTTGGAGTAGGAGTGGACCATGGTCTCGATGATCTCCCGATTCACTTTACGGGGACATTTGTCAGGGGTGATGGAGACGCTGTAGTGATGGATGAAGCCACGCGGCATCGTTATCTGGAATACAAAAAAAAGAGAAAACATGATATCAACACGATCCTATACGTTGATTCATCCCATTCAAAACGCGCTTTTTGTGTAGAATAGCTTTGGAATGCGTTATTTGCTGCTGAAAGTCGATTCAAATAGATGTCACTATTTGAAAGGACGTCTTTTCTACTCAAACACATGATTCACATCTCTAGATATATCATTCCTACCGTTTTTAGCCTCGCACCTACTGACAAATGGATGTCGGTTCAATTATGAGTCGACTCTCGTTTTGAGGTCAATGATAGAAATGAAACTCATTCTGGAATTGCCTTTTTGATGGAATGCAACAGTTATCATGTGTGATGGATATTTAGTTTCCTTCTCGTATTAAAATACACCTGCACTGAGGGTCTGAGGCTCACACGTTTCATTGCTTTTTGACTGGAGCATTCCATTCCATGCTTGTCTTTCTCTTCTGATTTGATTTGGGTTGGCTTGGGTTGGCTTACTTCCTCAGTCAAGTCATATCAAGCGATTTCCGAGTGAAATCATGTGACTGACCTGACTCCAACTACTGAGAACGAACAACGTGAACAAGCATTCCATCTCTTGACTTGACTTCCATGACACAACACAACATGGAGTCAAGTCAAAAGGCTCCTTCCTTCTTCTTGGATATCTGTTTTCCCAGTCCCAGTCCCACCCAGTCCCCAGGCATAAGGAGACTCAAGCTACCGGCTCATGCTTGAGGAGAGGTATGCGTGAGGTGCCTCGGACTGGAGCAAAGAGCCCTCCTAGTCTGAGTGTCTGTCTGTCTGTCTCACCTGAAAGTGATTGGCTTTGAGCATGATGTGCTTCCCTTCCTTCCCGATGTTGGGCCTCCGGGGCACACAAAGATGGGCGCATCCCCGCCTCCGGGGGGGAGGAACGGGGGGCTCCCCGCACCCGTCTCACCCGAGGAACCACTCGTGCTCGTCGTTGTCGTGGCGATCATGGGACTCAGGTTGGGCATGACGAGGCCAGTCCCGCTGGGAGTCTGTCCTCCGGGGTACATCCTGGTGACCTAGAATGAAGAGGGAGGGAGTCACTCAGTCACTTCTGAATCAATCACGGAGCCAAGGAGCCGAGACGGAAGGATCCAACTAGAGACACAGAGAGAGAGACAGAGACGAACGAGATAGAAGAGACACGAAGAAAAAGGAGGAGGACGAGAAAGAAGAAGAAGAAACAACAAACACACACAGATACAAAAACAGACACTACGAGAAGGCAGGGAGAAACAAGGAAAGGAAGACGATCATCCACGCACTCTTTCTTTCTCTCTTTCTCTCTCTCTCTCGAGACAGGCAAGAGAAGAAGGCAGCTTGTGATAGACCGAGGTAGGGGAAAAAAAGAGTGTTTTTATTCGGGGAAAGAAAAAACACGCTCTAGCTCCGCCATTGCTGCTTCTTCTTCTTCTTCCCTTTCCACCTCATATAGAAGACCAGGACGGCACAAATAGACTCAGATAGGAGGAGAAAGAGAGAAAAGAAGAAGGCCGTCTGGGCAGAGCTGTCTGGCAATGGAACAACAGTTTCTGAATAATAAATTGGTATTAATAATACTATGGAACAAAGACCTCACTTCTTCTTTTGGGAAGAAGCAGCTGCCTGAGACGGTATTGTTGTTGTGCTTATTATTAGTACTACTACTAAGGAAGGAAATGAGAGTCTATAAAAAGCAAGGCGCATTGGATGAGATCTGGGAACAAGGGGATATTCAAGAGTAATACGTATGACGTCAGGGATTTATGCCTATTATGTTGGATGGGTCATTTTTATTTTAAAAAAAGTGAAGAGCTGAGTTCTTATAGAAAATCAATGTTGATGTCGAAATTTGCATTTATATCCATGATTTTCGTTTAATATGAATTGTTTATTCAAGAGTACCATCAAATGAAGACCAATGACGTCATACTTTGAATATATTAAAGCTGTTCTATTCCCTTCTCTTTGTAAAATGGATTTGAATAAAAAAGGGGTCACATCAGATTTGCCTTACTGTCGTATATATTTATATAGCTCCATACTGTTATGTCTTTTTCATATTTCAAGCTGTCTAAAGCATTACAGGTAGATGAACTCTGTGTGTGTGTGTATTCCATGAATTCTTTTTTGTTTGAAGATAAACTCCATGCGAGAAATCTGTGGAATACCACCAATAATGAAAAATTCAATTCATTGATCCAAGGCGTGCGTCGATACGAATTTTTTACGTTGCTGGAGGAAGTCCTTTAATACTAGATTAGCGCGTGTCACGAGCCATATCGCTGGTTCTACTATTGAGGTTTTTTGAATAATATGGGGTTAAGAAATTAACACTGTTTCAATTAAAGATCACATTGATTTGATTTATATCAACAGATACTTTTAGTGAGAAGACTGAAATAATGGACGTATATGCTCACACGTTTTTTTTTTTTTTATTAACCAGTTCGTTTATTATGTAAATAAATAAAAATGAGACATTTACATAAAACCCAAAGCAAATGCGTTATAAAAACTCACACGTAATTTTCAAATAGTATAGTACTATCATTTATTTACGAAGTATTCAGTTAAATTTTTCGGGGCTTACTGTTGGAAGCGCTAAAAAATGATTGAGGGAGGAGTGTATTAAACATCTTCAAACCTAATTATACATTTTGTAGCAAATATCCGGGTATATTGTGTAAATCAACATATTTTTATTCAATTTTTCTATATACATGCTTTGCACCGTGGGAGAGGAGTAACGTCCCCGACTTCCGGGGACCATCACCGTTTTGGGTGACTTGTCCCTGACTAAGGTTGTGCCTGGAAATATATCAGTTTGATTGCTATGCATCTACTCCTACTTTAATGCATTATACTTTTTATAAGCCATATTTCTGCTCTTATGCTTGATTATTATTGCTTAAATATGACGAAATAAATATAGCACTAATTATCCCAGTCATTTTGATACCATAGATAAATAAATAAATATATATACAAGCAAGCCGGAATTGTTCCGAGTTTTCATTTAATAAATCCTTTCTCGTTAGAGAAGATATGCAATTAAGAAAATAAGAAAAAACTTACATACTTTATTTTTATTATTTTTTTGCCTATATGGTTTGATAGAATTGCATCCGACAGGATATAGAGAAGCATTATAGCATTAAAATTAGTCACTCGAACCTAGGATCTTATCAATGAGGTAGACCAAAAATGGCCATCCCCTCTCGGGAGGATTTGATCCTGCGCCCCCAATATTGAGAGTTGAACATGCCTTAACGCACACGGCTATTGCAATCACATTTATTTTATAAAATAATAGATAAATCCTAGCCCTTTTTTATTGTAATATTTAAAAAACTAATCATGATAACTGATAAGACATCATTTCTTGTATAATATCTAAATATTTGAAAACCTTTGCCTATGTTTGCAAATTTATATAGAAAAGCCAATAATAAAAAAATTACATTATTAAATAATTCAATATAATTTATAGACAGAGGGTAACTAAGTATATACATATTCCATTAACGAGGAACTGTTGGCTGGGAGTTCAAATGACTTAAGTTCAATTGAAGCAAATATTGGCTCAATTCTACTTTCGTACACCGCTTCCATATTTTAGGGACTCATGGTATATTTTTATTATTTTTGGAAGGGAATGGGAAAGGAAGAAAAAGAAAGAGGAGAGTTAGAGAGATGAAATAAGAGAGAGACACAGAGAGAGAGTCACACAGATATAGACACACAGATAGGGAAAGGCACGGAGATAGAGATATAATTAACTTACTCCCATCCTGAAGAGTCTCGGGATCGATAAATAGAGACTTTATGCATGGAAATGGAATCTTTGGGCACCTGGATCGTAAAAAGAGGAGGTTCCTCATGACTTATTTCCAGGCTTGTGAGCGTTCAGCTTTTTTGCGTTCAGCGTTCAAAAAAATTAGCGTTCCGTTCAATGTTTTTGCGTTCAGCGTTCCTTTAGCGTTCAGCGTTCAAATATTTAAAAAAGAATTTCCCAAAAAAGTACTGCGTAGTGATGACGTTTTTTTTTTAGAAAAGAATTTCCAAAAAAAGTACTGCGTAGTGATGACGTTTTTTTTTAGAAAAGAATTTCCAAAAAAGTACTGCGTAGTGATGACGTTTTTTTTCCAAAAAAAGTGATGACGTTTTTCCGAAAAAAGTCCAAGAAATGTTTGGAAAAATTGAACGCTGAACGCAAACCTCTTTTTTTTGCGTTCAGCGTTAAAAAAAAGTAGCGTTCCGTTCAGCGTTCCGTTCATTGAACGTGCGTTCAGCTGAACGCCGTTCAATTTTGCGTTCCGTTCACAAGCTTGCTTATTTCTACTAATTCGTCTTCAAATATTTACCCTCCCTCCATCCCCCTCTTCCGGATCTCGGATGACTATGGAGACTCCACTCATGAACCCTCCTCCTACAGATCCCTTGGACTCGTCAATCTAGAAGAAGAAATCTCTCAAGCATTGCTCTTCCTCAACAAGCAAATGAAGGAGTCCTCCTCACCCTTCGAGTCTTATCTCTAAAGGCTCGCAATTTGGAAATCGATGTCCATGATATAATATTCTCCGGATCAACCCACCATATCAGTCTCCTTTGGAACCGTGGATCTCGAAGGAGGACTCACTTATGGCTTCTCCCCCTTCTCTTTCAAATACGAAAGTAGAATTGAGCCATAAAGTATTATACTTAGATCAATTATTAACCTACTTAGAATAACAAGAGGTTGAATAATTAATCAATCCGACACACTAAATTAAATAAATCCTTAAATAAGACTACCACATTATTAGATTATTGCTTATATCAGTAATTTTAGTTTACTTATGATATATATTTGTGTGAAATCTTTAACAACCACGGGTCAGTGCCTTAGAGTAGTAAAGTCTGGACGAGATGCTGATGAGTCATAACAAAAGCTGACAAAATCCCATAACAAACAAAATTTCATATCATAAACCAATAGGTGTTTGGATTGAATAGCCAATTTAATGTTATTCTTATAAATCAAAGGAGATATATTTTAATGTAAAAAGATGGTAATTGAGTTGAATTTGCTAAGAATTGCATTATTTTTATGATTTTGTCACTATTTTGAGCAGAAATAGGATTTATATGTTGAATAACAATATTATTGCATTTCTAATTTTATTCGTAATGTAGGCAGCCCTTCATCAATCACGAAACCTTTTTGTTTTTATGTATATATCTCTAGGATCAGTCATCAAAATAGGTTTCTCTTAAAACTTTACCCAGAATAAGAGCAACAAATGATCTTACTGGAGTAAAAAAAAAACCTTGGAAGCATCCCACATACTGCCATCGGAGAAAACTTATGTCTAAAGGCAATCCAATCGTACATTGCACAATTCAAGAGTAGAATGAGGCTACTGCCAATATTCTCATTCTACTCTTCAAACTGATTGTACTCCAGAACGATCATTTGTTGCTCTTATTCTGGGTAAGTATTACGAAAAACCTATTTATAGACCTTATTTATATTCTCCTTGGAGCGCTTCCACTTTTCCCTTAGTACTTAGAAAAACAAAACGTAAATTTCAATCTAATATTTGTTCATTTTGTAATGAAATCTACTTCTATCCAAATATCAACTTACGATGACGTAGTACAAATTACTTTGTTTTTGTTGGCAAAGCGACAGTTGAACGATGTTTCTCTGCTATTGAAAGGAATAAGCCCTCTATAGCCTTATGTCTCTATGTGAATGTTCCAAAAGTCATACTTTCAAATATAGTTTCTACCGAATATCGTATAATCGGTTCAATATTTGAAATCTACCTTCGGTCGTATCGAATACCGATTTACATTCGGTAGTCGCAGCTCTGTTAAAATCTTACTCCGGGATAAATCATTAATTTATCCTTCATCAATTCATCAAAGACCTCCGATTATTCAATATTTGACGTGAAAGGTTCCGTGAGTTTGTTTTGAATCTAATTTCAACACTCCCATGATGTTGTTGATTATATTATTTGTATTTCGCGCGTGGCCAATCTTTCATGTGGACTTTTATTTTCGTCGTGAGAAAATGAGTGAGTGATTGACTTGAAATGTCGGATGTGCACGTATCAAAGGAGTCCGAGATCATCAAGTACCGTAAGACCAAGAAGCGCATGAACCAAGAGAAGCTCCTTGACAAGCTCGAGAAAAAGCATCGCCTGGAGTCTGAAGTGAGCCCTTCATCCGCATTGGAAGGTGTGGTGAACTCGGGTCGTGAGTACACGGTGTCCGTGGCTATATCAGGCTCCATCCTTGACAACGCACAGAGTCCTGAGCTCCGGAGTTATCTTGGGGGTCAAATCGGTCGGGCTTTGGCCGTATTTAATATCGACGAAGTGATTGTCTTCGAGGATCGGCCAAGGAAGGAGGAAGAGAAAGCGTCAAAAGAAGAGGAAGAGGAAGGTCACTCTACGGTCCGTCTTCCTCTTCTCTTGTCAGGGGGGCTCCACTTCAGTTGGCTCGAATCCTTCAGTTCCTGGAATGCCCTCAGTATCTTCGAAAGCATTTCTTTCCGCTTCACAAGGACTTGCAGTATTCGGGGATCCTGAATCCTACGGATATGCCACATCATCTACGTGCTAACCAAGTGGACTCACTCTATCGAGAAGGCATCGTATTGGACCGACCCGTGAAGGAAGGAAAGGATCACTTGCTTTTATTGGTAAGAGGAGAACACGAAAAAGAAGGAACATTGCACTCATGATTTAATACTACAGATTAAAGGGGATGAGACCCATATTGGGGACATATAATTAATAATGACTCATAAATCATAAATATAGAATACATATGCAAATATTTTATATGTATGACGTACAATAATAGTTAATAAAAAAGACTGAAATAAAAAAAATGACTTTAAAAGTAGGTTATAAGAAATCAAACTTTAAACAGACTATAAGAATAGTAAATAATTGTCCAGGTTAATTATTTATGCAATCATACTGATATGAAAATAAAATGCTAATAAGTATCTTCAAAATAAGGTGATAGAAAATAATGATTAAGAGATAGAAAAACCAATGGGTGGACTTCGCTTTGTTTTTTAATGCTTATACCGAAATATATTACATGATCTCTTTGAGCAGGTTTTTTTGTAGGATCGGCATTGGTTTTATGTCGAATCATCAGTTTGAGAGTAGGGATGTCACTAACGGTTTTTCCCCGAACCGGTTGACCGAAACCATTAACCGGTTAATTAACGGTTTAATGGGTTTTTTTTTACCCCCCCGTTTTTTTCGGTGATTTGTCATAAATCAACCTAAAATTAAATATGCACGTACACAGAATTAACATTGGTGGCAAATGGTAAACATTTATTGATGCTCCAAACAAATAAGCAGCATAAACAATACAAATAAATTGTATACTGTAGACTCGCTTCATTCAAAAACAAGCGGAGTTGTGAGCGACGCGCAGACATTCTACTTTCAAGCGCGCACAGCTGCTGTGCAGCCGGTGCTACTGGCAAATGACGACTACAGCAGCAGAGCAGTATTGGCCTATACTCAAAAACAAAAAAACAAATAATAAATAGCCAATAATATAACGCTGTCTTATTAGAAAAGTAAAGCAAAAGGACATTCCACTGTTTGTTTCAAGTGCACTATGCGCTACGATTACAGCAGTCTGAGTCTACAGTCTCTACACCAAAAAATAAATAGAACTAAAAGGGAGCAATTAACCATGCCACTGGCCGCTTATATAGGCTACTTTGGCTTAGCTTTCGGCGCACCATTCTTGTTAAGAAATATTAACATGTCAACGTGTTCTGGTGTCAATCGCGTGCGCAGCCTGTTAACTGTCAGATTGGCTGCGGAGAATATTCTCTCCGACGGGACCGAGGTCCCGGGTACACAGAGGTAGCGCTTGGCTAAAGTGGCCAGTCTGGGGAAACGGGTGCAGTTTAGTTTCCACCACTGCAATGGATTTACTTCCAATGCAGCAGGACTCTCTCTAAAGTACCTCTCCACTTCATTTGCTGGCCCACTGTCCGAGGACGTAACGTAGTTGTGTCCAAGCAGCAGTCGCATTGCACTGCTGTTAGCGTTCTCATCGGTGGGTAAAGGGGCCGCCGCTGCTGCTTCTCCCTCGCTCACATCCTCATCTTCATCAACAGCACCAACAGCTGCAGCAGCGGCCTCCGCTGCTCTGCTTGTTGTAGAATCCACATCTTTTGCCATGTTAAGCAATTTGAATGTAACGTCGGTTCTTTGTGCTACTGAAAGAAACGGGAGGCTCTTGTGTCGGGGGTCCAGCGCAGATGCGATGAGAGGAACGCTGTAGATGAACTCATCAGAGTTAACCTGCATAGAATGGATAAACAATTAAAAAATATATTAGTACAAGATAATTTATTAGCAAAATAAAGCACATGTTTTAGTTTGTTAAATAATAATAATAATAATACAAATAATAACATTAATATATACCTTCATGCGTTTTGCCAGAGATGTGCTGACTTTTTCTTTGAACTCCGTCACTCTTCGTCCTTCACCAGCCTGGGGGATGAGGTGTATTTGGAGGAAACTGAATGTGATCGGGTAGCTGTTTGAGACCGAGACATTACTCTCCGAGGACATGGCTGTGGTGGCAATTTTAAGTGTCTTTAACACTGGCAGGATCTCTTCCATCAGGTCCCAGTGCTCGCTGGAGAGGTCGAGCGCCCTGGCCTCCGCTAGTTTAGTTACTGTGCGGTCTGACAACACGGCTGTTACTGCCCACCTTTGCTCTATCAGTCGCTCGAACATATCATACACTGAATTCCAGCGGGTTTTGCAGGACTGGATCAGGGATTTGTGGGGCATGTTCAACTGTTCCTGCTTAGTTTTCAGCGCGTGTGTTGCAGGAGTGCTGTGATTGAAATGCTTAACCAAACGGCCAGCAGAAGCAATGACTCGATGCAAGTGCAAAGCAAACCCGTCGTTGATGGCCAATTGTAATGTGTGCGCGTAACAGGGAACAGACTGCCACTTCACATACTCCGGGGAGTTGGCCTTGACAATGTTGCTTGCATTGTCGTGTACACAAGCGACAACACGATCAGTAAGTCCCCAGTCATCAACAGAACTATTCAGCTTTTCAGCCAAGTTCTCAGCTGTGTGTCTAACTGTGAGACTTTGTGTCAACAACACATCACAATTAATCTCCCATTCTTCGTCAATGAAATGGCTCGTAAGTGTTATGTAACTTTCTGTGGTCAATGCGGTCCAGTTGTCTGTTGAGAGAGAAACACCGTCGGCTTCTGACAGCGTTTCTTTTAGATCAAGTGCCATCGCTTTATAGCGTTTTTCAATTCTAGCGGTGATAGTTGCTCTGCACGGAATGTCGTATTCTGGTTCGAGGAAGTTGATTAAATTGGTGAAGCCCGTTCCCTCTACAATGCTGATAGGCAGCATGTCCAACTCAATCATTTTGCAGATCCTTTGTGTAATTTCCTCCGACCGACGACGGTCACATTTTCTTGGTGGGCCTTGGGCAAAGGACTTAATCAGTGGCTGCTGTTGCCTGCTGCCCGTGCTTGTTTCTTCGTGTACTACAAACGGATGCTTTGATTTTAAATGAGCGCTCATGGTGCTCGTACCACCGCTATATCTGAGTTCAGCCTCACACAAACTGCATACCACGATATCATCTCCTTTTTTTGTAAAGTGGTCCCAGACAGCACTCCGTTTTATACGCTTGGGGGGCATTTTGTACGCTCTCGTCTCGCTGACTTGTCACTCGCGCTTTACATTCCATGCATGCTCCAGTGATGATGAAAAGCGGAAATGACCATGCTCCCATGTGATATTGGATAAGCTACTCTCTTGCGCCACTCAGTGTCTGCTTTACGAAATCACATGCCCATAGTCAAACAACACAACACAATACCAGGACAATGCGAGTATGCGATAATATTATTATGTAAATGAAACCGTTTAACCGTTAAGCATAACCGGTCTTTTCTTAACGGTCGGCTAACCGGTAACCGGTTAACCGCTGACATCCCTATTTGAGAGGCTGGTATGGAACATGTTCTAGTATTCCGCCCTTTTATCGTACTTTAAAAAAGCATCCTTAAATCCGTAGAATAGGGATTGTGAACTTCTTTTAAGAAGTAATATCCGTTTATTTTCCTACACTGTCAAATTAGGAGTGTAACTTATAATGTAGAATTATTAACCTGTACTTGGCATTTTGGATGTTGTAAATATATTTTCAGAGCAAATCAATTAAATTCGAATGGATGAATTTAAAAAAATATTTTTCTGTAAGAAGTAATGATCAAAAATATATTAATCTAGCATTAAAGCTCTTTGCTTAAAGATGGACGTAAAAATTAATCCTTTAAATAGTGATTGATGTAGTAACTTAATCCATATAATTGTAGACGTTAATTATTATCAAACCAAGGAATACTTAACTTTTTAATCTGGAATGAAGTTAAAAAAGAAAAATACATACGGTTCATTCGTTTTCCCCGAATGTTATAAATATCGGCTTCAAAATGTTCACCGAGATAATGTTTTACCCGAATAAGTATTAATATTTTACAATTCGATGTTTATTATATCTTCATATTTTTTAAGAATCCAAATCGTTTTAAAAACATGCATTTAGTTTTTGCAATAATTTTTTTTGTTGTATAACTTTATTTTCTTCTTCGTTTATTCCGTGTATTATCTTCAACCGATCAAGTGAGTCAAATAAAAACATGCAGCCTAACAATAAATATATTAAAATAAAAATCGTTGATAATTAGATATTGTAAAATGGAAGGGGTCTTAACACATGAAGACCTTATTTAACAGAGTAAATAGATATAATATTTACAGGGCTTTTTATAACAAAAACATAAAGAGAAGCATTTAGTTCAGTGTTCATGTTAAGGGCGCTGATTCGATACCACAAGGGGGACGTTCAATACTGATTGAATTCACTGAAAAGGTCCTAGGTTGAATAGATCAATTTAAATATGTTAATGCAATTACATTGAACCAGTTAGGGAACACGATACCTGATATATGACTTGTTACAATGTTATATAATTATTAACACGCATTGTTAAGTAAGGCAATAGTAGAAATAATAAGGCATTTTAATTTGAAAAAAGTTATGCAATGGCAATTATGATTTATTCAATTTTTAAATGAGCGTACTTAGAAAGTTAATAGGAATATATTCTTTTTATATCGTTTTTTGTTAAAGCCCTAATTTGAATCTCTTTATCCTCCTAATTAGGCTTCGATCAAGACTGCATCATAGATAAGAAGGTTCCTCCAGGCGTTCGAGTCACTGTCGCCTTAGAGGGAAAGCGATCCTGAACGGCCTTTGGAAGGGCACTGCTGTATCTCCCCACGTACCCCGGACCAAATCCGGGCTTTACTGGGGATACAACGTCCGCATTGCTCACTCATTCCTCGGCGTATTCAGAGACTGTCCCTACAAGGGAGGAAGCTATGATGTTATCCTAGGGACATCCGAGAGAGGCTCACAGATCGACGACTACGAACTGCCCCCAAAGTTCAAGCACCTTCTGATTGTCCTTGGAGGAGTCAAGGGCCTGGAGTTTGCCTTCGAGTCCGAGGCCAAAGAATCTGAGGTTGACTCTGTGGATGAACTCTTTGATGCCTACCTGAACACTTGTCCCAATCAAGGATCACGGACCATTCGAACGGAAGAGGCTCTCCTCATTACCCTTTCAGCCCTGAGGCCCAAAATATCAGCGTCATGGAGAGCAAGGGAAGCGTAAGGCTTCAGCGATCCCTCTCGGACACTATCAAAGACCCTCGCTTACTTAAATGTGCTCAACGCCCCACGGCCTCCTGGACCTCTTCAGTAGCTTTCTCATTGTCACAAACCAGGGCAAACTCCTTAGAATATCTGGAGAATCCGGGACCGTAGACCATGTATTTGATCGAGAATATAAACGTCTAAATGAATTTAAACTCTTCACCAATAATAGTGCCCTTATTCTATACGATTCTAATTGCCTTGACGTCATTGACACAGCCCATTGCTCCTTCAAGGCGTCCTTTGATAACGTTCGAAGCCTCACATCTGAGGACACCCATCTAACAATCGAATTCGAAAGTGGAGTATTTAAAAAGTATGACCAAGAGCTCTCTGTGATATCCCTGGATGCTCCTTTGAAGAGTAATGAGGCTCTACTCAAGCATTATAGCTCTGTTTTGGCTGCTCTACGTGAGTCCAAGTTTCTCAAAGATAAACTCATGAAGCAAATGGCGGAGAGCTATGACAAACTTCTATTCGAGTCCCACCTATTTAGTATTTTCGGTCAAATAAACAAAAATAAATCCGTTCAGACAATTGCTTCATCCCAGTCGAAAATTGCCCTCAGGGGAACCTATCAAATGCAGACAGCCTCATTTATATATTTGAAATATGCGCTAAGAACACATCTCATATATCTATCGATGCATTTCCACCCGTTGACTTTCGGGTGCTTTTATTGGAGCTGCATAAAGACGTGAGTGGAGTGGTGATCCGTCAAGTTAACGTCTGTAATTCCGTAATTTATTGTGCTCTGAACATTCCCCTTTCTACGCCGCACCTAACTGAATTCCGTTTTAATTACTTAGAAAATGAAAGCGAATGGTGTGCTCAAAGCATTGAAAGCAATAGAAAAAACACACAACCTCTTATGACGAACTCTGATGTCTTTTCAACGGAACGCCTGGTTGCTCTTTTATCTACGCTTCGTGAAGAACACAACTTCATCTGCCAAAGCTCTTTCTCGGATCTAAGGGTCCTTGTACCAGACATACTCGAGTCCCTAGGCTTTCACTTCCTAGCAGACTGGCACTTCTTTCTCTCCCAGGATCATCGACTTCTAATATGTTTCATGCAAAAATGGAAAACCACGCAATTATCAAGGTATTCTCTCTTCAATCAGAAGAGCTTGTGAAGGCCTTCGTCTCAGAGTTTATAGTCGGTGCCCCGAGGACATTTTGCTTGAGGCCACAGGCTGGAGCCTGCAGATTTCTCAAAGTTTAACTCTGTCATGTCTGAGGAGATATCTTTCATTGAGAGCTCACTTAATAAAAGGGGATCAGTGACTTCTATAAGTAAGGAGGAAGAAAACGATGCACCTCGATATGAGACCAGGAAAAGAAAGCTCAATTCCATATACGCTGATAATACCTCCCTCACGGAAATGGAGTACAATAAATTCCTCTCTAAATTACTGTTATATGAATCTAAAACTAACTTATGATTGTATAGCTTATAATAAATGATATATTAATTAATTTTGTAAATACATATTTAAAAAATATATATATCATGTGTTTTAATGCTTCTTACTAATAAACCAATTAATTTAGGAGGGAATGCCGTTGGAGGAAGATAAAACGGATGCCTGCTTCTTCGGAACCAAGTGCCGCCGTTTGAACCCAAAGCACTTTAAACAATACTCACACCCACCCTAGAAAGGCTTGCAGCCTCCAAGGACCTCTCTGATGAAGACATCCTGGCCCTCAACAACGGCCAAACCCCAGCCATATTGTTAGGATCAGCTGAAGCTCCTTGGGAGCACGTCGTCATTCAAGACATCTGGGTCTTTAAAGGAGGCATCCTTGTCATTAATACAACGAAAGCTTAGCTTTCGGAGCCGTTTCGAATGTTTTTAACGAAAGTTAAGGATTCTAAGAAGACGCATGGGGCCATGGACAGCGTCTTTCTGAATGAAATTCTTCATCCCTCTTGGCAAAGTGAGGCAGACCTGTCAAATTAATTTCATGGTGGACATGGATTTTCTCATGATGGGCTATGAGATTAATCAAATTCAGGTAAATGTGCCGATTTTAATGCGTTTTTGACCCTAACGGGACTCGAGGGATAATGAAAGAACAAATAAATATTATGAGTAAATATTTGTTTATTTTATCAAAATATTTGATTACTGGATACGCCCATAGAGATACTAAGACAGAGAGAGCTCATTGGATTATCCAGAGACATACGTCATTGTACCCGATATAAACGAATATTTATAACTCTATGATCAGCTTACGATGCCGTAGTACAAATTACTTGTTTAAATTGGGCACAGCCGGTGACTTAAAGAAGTCGACAATGGAATAATGCCTACCTTAAGATGTGTGCACTCTTATTTATATAATGATAATATACATAGAAAGTCTTTTTGCAGAAGCATAACTTGTCGTTTGTGTATGACTAAGTCAAGGTAAATAAACCCTGGACGGAAGAGCAAATATAGTCTAGTCTTTCCATGTGCATATTGCTCCTTTTAAAGTTTTGATAAGTTTATTTTGAGATATCAATTTTTTAAATTAGAACCACAACAAATTTATCTCATATAGAACTCTGCATTATTTATTAATTAGAACTCAATTATTTTATTATGAACATTTTTTTTAGTTGAGGATGTATTCATTTTTATGAATACACAAGTCGTATGTTTTGATACATATAATCACCATTGAGGAATAGCAGTGCGATGCAATCTTGTACGATTTTCAACTTTTGTTTTTAATAGTGTTATTACCTCCGCCGAAGGAGGTATTGTTTTCACTGGCGTTTGTTGGTTTGTTGGTTTGTCAGCAGGATAACTCAAAAGTACTGAACGGATTCAAATGAAATTTGTGGAGTTGTTGGAAATGCCAAAAGCCAGAAGTGATTAAATTTTGGATCTCGAGTGCAGAATTACGCCAAATGAGCTAAATATACTAAATTTTCAAGTTAGCCTACTCTGCAATAGATGTCGCTGTGATGTGAAATTGGGTGCCGGGAGCGTCTTCTCTTGGAATTTCCGTCTAGGGGAACCCTCCCCGTCCTTACGCCTCCCAGTCGTGAAAAATCTGCCTCGGAAGGCTCATAAGGACCCCGTGACGGCGGAGGTTTGCACTCTCTAGTGATATATGCCTATAGTTATTATTGCATTCATAAATAGATCAGTATTATTTACATAGCCATATGTAGCAAATATCTGTGATATTGATTTGCAAAATGATTTGATTGGATATTAAATTTATTGTTTTTACTATCACTTTGACCTTACTAAAATGTTTTCAAAGAAATGACGCTCCTGTCAACTGCCGTAGAAACAAATCATGGCTTTGATAATTTTTAGTATATACACTTACTTTCCCCAAAATTTTCCTCATAATCAATCACAAATACTTATTTGGTACTAATGTAAAATCCATTTTTTATTTCTATACTGGATAGATGTGTATGCTGTTTTTGCAATACTTTCTAGACCTTGCCAAATCGCCTTGTTAAATAAACGGCAATTCCATTGAATACCAGGTTTGTGGATCAGAAGTTTTTAATATCTGCAATCAATTGCTATATGCAATATTATAATATGCTGATTGAAGTATCGCAAAAGGTTATGATCGTAATATGTATATTCTCCAAATCACTCAAAATACGATCGATCATTTCATGAACAAACTATATGTATTTCACTGTAAGACAACAACTTCATTGAGTACATCTCAATCCAAAAGAGATAATTGGACTTATAATATATATATTATGGCCAAAAATTGACGTTTGATTGACCTTGAAAAACATATTACATTTCAATTTCTTAATTTGTTTTGATCGCAAATTGCTAATGGCTCTGATTGTTACATCAGTATTATCGGATCACAAGCCTATTAAATAATCTACCTCATGATTAGTTGGACTCGTTTCTAATTATCTTCCTTTGTTGTTTTAGGATCGCCCCATGCTCATACTCTATGGAGAGCCCGCCCCCGGTTTAGATAAGGCATCTCTCCCAAAGAACGTGACTGCCATTCAAGTCAAGTCCCAATTCCCCTACGGTAAGCATCATACCAAAATGATGCTCATTCTCTACGAAGACGACTCTCTTCGAGTGACCATACTCACCGCCAACATGATTGCCTCAGATGGGAAAACCGAACGCAAGGCCTATGGATTTCCCCACGAATCAAAAACTCCGGAGATCCCTTAGACTCACCCACGGGATTCAAGGCCGATCTCATCAAGTACCTTCGCTTCTACAACATCGGGGCCCTAAATCCCTATCTAGACGCTATTTAAAATGGAGACTTTAGTGACGTGAACGTTTGTTTCATTGGATCCGTTCCTGGAGCTCATAAAGGACTCTCTTTAAATGAGTGGGGCCATCTGTCTCTTCGAAAAAAGCTACGAGACTCCTCTCATAAAGAGGATTGGCCCGTAGTTATTCAATGCTCCTCCATTGGATCACTTGGAGCCTCTGAGGATAAATGGATCCTACCGGATCTCATAACATCCCTTTCCACCTCCACAAGTCAAACCACAAAGAAGGACTTCCGTGTCATATATCCCTCAAATTCGGACGTTCTGTCCAGCTACGACGGCCCTTTAGGGGGCGCATGTCTCCCTATTCCTCACAAAACCATGACAAGCAGCCCTGGCTTTCCAAATATCTATACCACTGGAGAAGCAACTCCCGTGATCGTAATAGGGCCATGCCTCACATCAAAACCTATACTTGCCTCTCAGAGGATAACCAACATGCAGCTTACTTCCTTTTGACGTCATCAATATCTCTCCAAGGCCGCTTGGGGCTCTCTGAACAAGGCCAAGGATTCTCTTTTCATCATGTCCTACGACGGAGTTCTTTTTCTGCCCAAATACACTCATGGGGCACCCAGCGTCTATGGGACTGACTCCCTCTACCCTATGACGTTCCCCTCAGCAAGTACACATCATCATCAGAAAGGCCCTGGTTCTGGGAGAATCTACACGCTTAAATAAATATTACAAACATAATTAAGAGGACTTATGCATTTATTACTGTATTTAATCATATATATCAAAATAAGGCTTATTTTTTACCTCCTTTAAAACACAAGTTTCTTTTTTATTTAATTAAAATAATATTGAAAGTCTGTACGCGTAGGGACCAAGTTAATACATAATTTCTATAATCACAGGAATTTTACCATACCTAATTTTTTAAAGTCATATATAATGATTAAACTACGCTAATTATTATTTTTCTTCTTTCTCCGTACTGATTCCTAGATAATGAACCTACTACACATCTTGACCACAATGGTTGCAGGAGGAGAGCCATCCTGGATGGCAAGTAATCTCAAAGCACGCTAATTGATAAATTGATAAGCTCAGAAACTTTTTTGTTTGTTTGTTAAAAATAACAAGTCATATTTTTATAATAATAATACATATCTATATCATCTTTTGTTATGAAGAAGAATAAAATATATAAACAACTGTGGCGCCGCACACGTACAAGATTTTTTAATAGATATCTTTTTTAACAAAGAGGACGGATCTCCATATAAGCCATGAAGAGCCTGAGTATATATAATAATAATTATGAATAATATAATTGGTGTGGATGAGTTGTTTTCAATAATAATAAAAAACAAAACAAAACAACACAAGTGGTGGTGGGAAAACAACATCAACAATGTGTGGACGGGCTTTGTAGATTTGTTTTTAAGAAGTTAGAAGAAGGGAATTTCCGATTGGTTGTTGTAGATATACTGATGATAATTATGATAATAATAATAATGTTCTTCTGATGGTTTCGATTTAAATGGGCCGACCTCACAGCAGCATGCTTTGTCTTCGATTCCCTCTGAAGCGCAGTGGATGCACCGTTGATATCCTTGGACATTTGTATCGGGGATGGAGGATGGATTGTACTGTGGGAGAAAAAGGAAGGAAGACAAATGATTATTAAGTTTATAATACATACTAATAAAATAAGACTTCCAATAGAAGTTTGACAGAACTTTTCAGTGAATAATTTTGAGGGCTTAGTGTTGGAATCTCACAGAAAATCTTTATCGCCATGTTTATATAACATTTATTTGCGATTTCTTAAATTTGCCATGTTAGTTTTTGAAATAAAATTCAGAGGCGACTTAAGGGATTTAAGGCGTGTGTGGACCATTTGGACCTTCCCGTAAAATTTGTTTCCCTACGATTTCTTCTAAATATAGTGTTAGATTTGGATAGTATTGGGCCTTATGTGGTGGATTTGTGTTGATGTGAGCATTTTTGAGTGGGGGGTTATTCCCGGAAAAAAATACGAATAAAAAGAGGGTTTATTCGATCCTTTGTGTATTTACTAAAGAATAGTTGTTAATTAATTCCTTTTCATAGAAAAGTTTGAGGTATCGGTAAAAGTTGACATTTCTGGAAATCCCGAGCAACGCCGGGGTAACACCCGCTAGTAATTGATAAAAGGGCTTTAAGGGTGGATATAACAAATATGTTACTTCTAAAATAGAAGAAAAATGAACATAAGAAACCCTCAAGAAGTAAATAATATGATACCACTGAAATGTTTAAAAACCGTAGATATATGAATGTAGTACTTATAGAAAAGCTAGGGATTACTTTTAAACCCGACCTGACATAGAAAGAGAAAAAATGCTGTCGATTAGAAAAAACATCTTTCTTGCATTTCTCTGGCCTATCTTTATTATAGCATAAATTAATAACAAACCTCTCCTTTTTTATATTAATGAGCTGTTGGTGTTATTAAACAGCTT
>CP045900.1:208573-225399 GCA_013387185.1 Caligus rogercresseyi | reverse complement strand
TTTTTTTTTTTTTGATAGTCCGCAGACTATAAGCATTTATTTTTCATTTCAAAACAAACACAGAAAAACAAGTAATAAAAATTAGCATAAGATTGAAAACATAAGTAACAAAAAATTAAAATATGTTAAAACACGTACTAAAAACAATTATGCTTTAAGATTTTTTAACAATTTAGAATAGTTTTTTGTAATATTTATCACTGAATCACATAAAATTTCTTTTTTTGCTTTTATTGCATAAATAAAAAACTGTGTTTTTGTAATAATTGCGTTGATATGGTCCGCCTCTTCTCCCACGTAGAATGATATGAAGTCGTTCTTGGAGGTTGTAATTTTCCAGTGGCTTTTAATTATTCCTATCGTTTCCTCATAAAACTTGAGGAGTTTTCTACAAGACCATAGAAGGTGTTTTGAAGTTTCGGGTTCCTCTCTGCAGAAATAACAGTTTTTTCCTTCTCCACTACCGAAGTGTTTCCCAACTTGGAGTGTTCCGCTGAGGACCCTGTACTTGAACCATTTTTCTGCAGAGGTCAAAAGAGGGTTTTTAAAGGCTTTAATGCATAATTTAATGTCTCGATCTATCTCCCTCCTGGAGAGGTAATTTAAAAAGGGCGAAAGAGTAGCCTTCGTTCCGCATCTTCTCAAGACTTGTGGGGCCACATTGGAAAAAATTATCCTAAAGGGAGTGACAGGTCTATTTTTAAACTTTGGTGGTCCTTGAATGTGTTTTATTCTATGGAAGAGCATCTTCCCTAAAAGGCTGTTTTCAAATTCCATGTCCCCCAAACACGACAACCCTTGGAACGTTGAAAGGTCCTTCCTTAAAGAGGATATTGCATCCATTGCAGGCATTTGCCAACCAAGGTATTCCTCAAACTTAACAATAAGTGGTGTTGCTGCTTCGCTCATTTCCTTTAGAAGAGGACACATGAGTGAGGATTTTCTTAAAATTTGAAAATAACCCTTATGGAGGTCTTTTTTAAGTCTTCTTTTTGGGAGATCAGATATTGTTTTATCATTTCTGCCCAATCCTCTGTACAATCTTTTAACCTTGTAAACCATCGTGAGTTCATGTTTCTCCACATAGACGAAAAATCGAGAACACCAAGACCACCATATCCGTGAGGATTATGTAGTCTTTTGTGAGAGAGGTTCTTGTACTTGGAGAGAAGAAATATTTTTCCTTTAGGGAGTTAACCGTGTCACAGGTTATATGGTCGTAAGGAGTGACCTTAAGAAGATGAATTACTTTTGGGAGAATATAAATATTCCAGCTGATTATTTTATTCCAGAATCCAAGATTGAGTGGAGTGAAAAAGGTTATTGCATTCCTTATCCTATTAATAATTTCATTGCAGTTTTTTGACCCAGAGTCGAGTCCGATCCATGTTCCTAAAACTTTTAAACTTTTTTGGGTAGATATGGATGGCCAAATCGGAGACAGATGATCATTGTGGGGGCTGAGTACTTCGCATTTTTCTTCGTTTATACAAAGGCCAGAGACTTTGGAGAAATCACTCAAATATTTGAACACACGTGTGAAATTTTGTGTCGTTCGTTGTACATCGCCCGTGGTTAGGATTGTAGTGTCATCTGCATAGGCTTTGACATCTATCCCTTCAATTTCTGATAATTGTCTTAGGAGAGGATCAGTTGCAATGATGAATAACAGGGGAGCGCTCGGATCTCCCTGGAGACAGCCTCTATTTATTTGGTATGTGCATTGTTTGGCACCATAGCCAACGGTGTTTTTTGCATTGGAAAGAAGAATGCCAACCAATCTCATCATATAATGACCAAACCCCTTGTTTGCAAGAGTTTTAATTATATGTAAGTGAGAAACTGTGTCAAAAGCCTTTTTAAAATCGATGGTTAAAATGGATGTATTAAAATTGGTTTCGTATTTGGTCTGGAGGTTAAAAGGAATGTCTTCGATTAGTTTGCTCTTGACGAATCCGTATTGCGATGTATTAATAATGTGACTCATGCATTCATTTAGCCTGTTACTAATTATGTATGAAAAGATCTTGAAAATGCAGTTTTGCATGGTTAAAGGGCGGAGGTTTTTGACAAATCGAGGATCTTTATCTTTTTTAGGTATGAGAACCAGTGAGCCAGTGGATGCGTAAGACGGGAATGCACCTACAGCGAGAACTTTTTCATAAAATAAGAGTAAAATCGGGGCAAGGGCTTTAGAATATTTTTTATAAAATTCAAAACTGAGCCCTGTGTTACCTGGGGCTTTATCTCTCTTAGCATTTTTGTTAATAGCAGTTAAAATTTCTTCCATAGTTATCAACGATTCCATTTTGTTTATTATGTCTTCCGGTATGTCTGATATTGATGAACTCTTAATTTGGTTGCAAAAGTTTGCATCATTTCGTTCACATTTTAAACATTTTTGTTGAGGGGAACAATCATTGCACGAATATAATGCCGAATAAAAACTTGCAATGACTTGGTTATTTTCTTCCTCAGACTTACTTATAGAGCCGTCTTCCTTAAAAAGATTCTTTTTGATTTTTTTAATAGATTTTTTTTCTATTTGAACACATTGAAGTCTTGATTTCGAGAGATCGTCAATTTCGGAAAGTTTCAGTTTGATTCGGTGAATTTCGTCTTCTCTTCTCAACAGAGAGCTTATTTCATCTCGTATTTCGCGGGTTTCTTTCGAGGGGTCGTCGTAAGAACATAACTTTAGAATTCGGTTTCTTTTCCTTTGAGCATTTACACTCCCTTGAAATCGGCACGCGTTCCGAATCGAATTTACCATTGATGCAAAGTCTTGAAATATATTGTTAAAGTTTGTTCTTGCATGAGTGTTACTAATTATTTCAGTAATTTTTTTATCCAAACATTCGTTTTCTAAGACTGTATTGTTTAGTTTCCATGAGCTCTTGTGGCCGGGGTTCATTGGTCTGTCGTAGAGTATCATTTTGATTGCCCTATGATCGGAGATAGGATTCTGCACAACTTGATAGTCTTTGACACTTGATATGCATATTCCTTTAGTAAAAAAATAGTCGAGTCGAGAAGATACTTTTTGTCCATTTTTATTGTTAGTGAAAAAAGTATGATTTAGATCATTTTTGCAAACTGCTATGTCGTTGAACTCGTGTGCTGAGATAATGCTTTTAAAAGCTTTTGTGGCGTTCGGTGACGGATTTGAATTACTGGACGTTGTGTCCCTTTTCATGTTAAGTTTTAAATTTAAGTCTCCAGAGATAATTGTAGGTTTGTTGGTTAGAATAGGGGAGAGCTCGTTGTAAAAGAAATCCGGATCATCGTCGTTGGGTCCGTAAACTCCAATTATTTCTATTGACCGGTTGTTTTCCACTGCAGCGCTTATTTTGAGAAGATTCCCTCTGTTGTCTCGGTAGAGAACCTTAGATTTGAAAGTCTTCTTTGAAAGAATACAAACACCTCTATTAGCATAGTTTTCTTGAGGTTTAAAAGAGTCGAACGAGTTATAACAGTCAGGTATGGTAAAATGTTTGGTGTAAGAGCATCTGGTATCCGTTAAAATGATAAAATCTGGTAAGTCTAAAAACCTCAAAAATCTGAGAAGTTCAAATTTTTTCTTTGTGCTGCTAATCGAATTGACGTTTAATGATAAAAAGCTTAGCGTCTCCATACATTAAAAAACTAAGAAACATTATCTCCTTGATGTTTTTTCCCGTCTGCCTGAGGGGAGTGCCCACCGTCCGGCAGATTTCTTTTAGCGCTTTCGGGTTTCTCTGTCTTTTCAGAACTAGTGTGTTTTATAGAGTCGAAAGGAGGAGTGTCATTGCTATTGGGTTCATTTATATTTGAGAGAGATTTTTTACTTTTTGTTGGGGTAGAGGGAGAGTTATCAGCCTCACCCGAATTGGGGGGAGGACAACAAACATTTTCCTCTGGTTTGTCTTTTGATGGGCTAGATTGTCTGCTTGGAGAATGCTTAAGTGACTTTATATTCTGTTTGGTGTAATGTTCAATGTTTTTAGGGTATGTGTGATGTAAAGAATGACTATTAGCTTGTATGTCTTCTTTATTCATTGTTTTCTCTTCTGTATTTTTAGGGGGGGTAATGTTTGAATTAGGATCTTTTTGGACGCTGGAGGCTACTTCTCCTTGGCTAACTGGAATCTTGGAGTTATTAGGGTTATTGTCTTTTGTTTCCATAATCTTGGATGCAAGAATTTTTTCATATTCGAAGACTTGTAATCTTCGATTATTACATGAAGACCTAGTGTGCCCAAACTGGAAGCATTTTTGGCACTGTAGGCGTACCCCATCGAACTTGAGATTGACTAAGTTATTTTTGATCGGAATTATTTGTGGCAGAGATCGTTGATCTGCATAAATCTCAATCAGAAAATTAGATGTCCTCCAAATGTTATTATACGATGAGTACTTTTTTGCTGCTTCTTCGTCAGCGGGATTGGGTTCAGGGCTTGCCTTTTTTACTTCTCCGAATTTTGCCATCCATTTTATCAAGTGCTTTTCATCAACACGCTTTAAAGTGTTCATTGCGGTTATTTTTACAATTTTGCGTTTGTCAACATTAATGGTTGATACTCCTCTCAGGGAGAAAGACACCATCTTTTTGTTTCCATGGTTGTCCAATAGATCCGTTTTATAACTTTTTTTCAGTTTTTCAATTCTAGGGCGAACGTCAGTTGGATTTTTTGTGAAAAAGGCTGCTACGCCATGGCTGTAATAGGGCTGAGCCCCTTCTATTTCCTCTTCAAGGAATCCAAAGAACACAGCAGCGTCAAAGACAACTACTGGTCTTAAATTCGTATTATTAAAAACACGACCAGTTTCAACATCAATGATGTCCAAAACAAACGTTTCCCACTTAAACGACTCATTTAAGTGGAAATTATCCGATGCCTCATTTAAAAAGGCATTCCTCTTATTGAGGACAGATGCATAAGATTTATTTAACTTTGACCCCGGGTCAATATTATGTCCGTCCGAGCCAGACGGCATTGTAGCTCACCCCTAGTCCTGGGTGTCGTTTAAGGCTTTGTTTACTTCTAAGAGAGGGTCTTGCAGTTCCGGACAAAGTCCTCAAAACAGAGACAAGACACCCCTCAGAACTGCAGGAGGCCTAAAGATCTTCAGTCAGTGGTTCAGCGCGTTAGAAACACTCACCGCACCTACGAGGACGTCCGATGAGGGAGGAAAAGAGCGAAAGTTCGGAGTTGTTTACTGTAAGTCCTTGATATTCTGACGTGTGATGTTACGCAATACACTCCTTTTAAAGAGGGAATGAAGACGATCTGAATCCTTGAATTCTGTCGTCTCAGATTATCCGCAGGGGTAAATTACGGTCCACTGGAGGAGATCACAAAGTTATCTCCCTGTAGACCCCAAAATCCTTCGGAAAGAGTCACTTTATCACGGTTTAATTTGCTTTTGAAACACGACAAAAACAAACAAACGTTCACTCGTGACTATACATAAATTTAGTGGTATATTCATTTGTTTCATCCATTTTTCGTCGTCTGATTTATCACTGCCTCCATCGGAAGGACAGTTAACTTCTGGTAGCCCCATATACATATCCCCACTGTCGTCGATATCTTCGAGAATACTCAATATTTCTTTCGTGGTGATTCTAGAAAATTATAGATTTTCAAAACTTTGGTAAAAATTTATAAAGTTTTTGAATTTGTAACCTCAAATGAAAATAAAAAGCATAATTTTAGTTCAAAGTAACTTAGATTGAATGTAGACACAATTTACCATAACTATGATTTTTTGTGCTGTAGTGCCGAAACGTATATTTTTCTACGCGGCAGTAAACAGCTCTACAGCACATCTAAATGGATAAATTATACGCAAAATGCGTGTTTATGTCTTTGTTTGAGTATTTAGAAACCACGAAAAAAAGTTGATCCCCATAAGTTTATTTGTTTTCGTTTGAAAATAAGCAATTGATTTGCGATGGTTGAAAGTACCTCATTATTTTCTGACGGATCAGTACTATTTGGGTTTGATAGTGGTCTCATGTCATAGGTAATTTTATTTAAATTATTTTTACGATACATATCTTTCATTATATTACATACTTAAGCCTCAAATCAGAAAATAAGAGTCTCTTATTTTTGTTTCAAAATGATACGTCAAAAATCTACGTTTCGGCACAAATGGGCTAAGTACATTTCAGGCGCTCAAGGACTTTTTTATTTTTTTTATTTTAAATAATGGGTCATTTATTTAAAAATCATACATAAAATAATATATACAATAATAAATAAAAAAGCAAGAGGGGTTGTGATAAAAAAATCATAAATAAACATTGTAGTTTAAAATTAACCCTCTGAGGCAAGACCCATCACATCATTAAAACATCATAATCTGCATTATATATAGTGGAAGTGAGTACACGAAATACAGGAAGAAAAAAATTGTAAATAGTATATAAGCACATCCTTTATTGCACGGCTCCCTCGATGATGTCATTTGAAGTCCTCTTATATCTTCTTACAATGAGTCTCAAGCGAGAGTAAAAATGACAGGACCACTGAGGAAAAACTTTGACGATATCCGCGGCGAAGTCCCATAACGTCACTTTCTTAGAATGTGGAATCTTGAGGGCAAAGGCTCCATATCTTGCAGCCGCAGAAATAAATATTTTTTTAAACGACTCATTACGAATGAGTGTATTGGAGGTTAAACACTCAGCGATGTGAGCTTTAGCGCTAGCAAGTGCAAAACTCAGAGCCTTGGACTCAGGAGATGCAGTCGCTGCCCCCAGAGGATTACCAAATAGGATATAGGCCGATAAAAACTTAGCCTCATTTTCAGAGCTGTATAAATGACTTATGTAATGGGTGACGAAAGCACGAAGATATGACAGGGCATGGTAATCAGCGAAAGCGTGAATGATCGAATTATAGACTTTTCTGCAGTCCTTACAAGGAAAGTTGAAAAAGATGCAACCGGTAGAGATTTGAAATTGTGAGGTGAATTTTTTGCTATCCTTAACGTTGGTTGATTCCATAATTATTCTTTCCCATCTTTGCGGAAGATTTAGGTCTTGAATAAAAACCCGGCAGATTTTCTTAGCGTCTTCGTCGAGTCCGGGCGTTGTACTTAATTTAATATGCCAAGGAGTAGGGGATGTATGAAGCCTAGCTGCTCTAAGAAGTGGGAAGTAAAACTTTCCCGCTCTAAGACCACAGTCTACATCAGGGCTATTCAATTAGTTTTCCAAGCGGGCCACATTTGGAATCCAAGAACTTGAACTGGGCCGCAAACTTTCCGTGGCCACTTTTTTTCAAATAAGTCTATTATTATGTTTTTTTTAACATTAGTAGTATTACTATTAGTATTATTAGGCCGATAGTTACTATGCCTATTTTTATTTTTTTATTAGGCCTATTTTATATGACCTTTTTAGCTTTCAACATTGAATAGGCCTATTTTATATGAGCTTTTTAGCTTTCAACATTGAATAGGCCTATAAAAATGCACACAAACAACTCTCTGCTCCATCTCCTTTATTTAAAACAAACAAAAAAGAACATTTAACTCAACATTTCTCATTGTTCATGAGGCTGGCTGCTAAACAGAACAGGGCTATTTAGCCCACTGCTGCCGGTGACTTTAGTGAGAGAAGTGGCATTTCTTGTTTTGCAAAAGATCTCTGATGTTTGGCTCATAAGATGTCAATGCAATCCTAAGGCACTGGTGAATTTTGTTGTCTGTTAGGGAACACCGATAACTGTTCTTAATTGCATTCACGTGAGAAAAGCTCGATTCGCAAGTGTATGTTGACCCAAACATACTGAGCACAAAGACTGCCACTTTCTTACATTGGGGAACTGGTGTGTGTTCACATCACTTCAGAACTTTGCTGGCCCATCGTTGCGAAGCGCACGGCCATGGTAGCAGATAGTGTTGTCCATCGGGCGGGCCAGGCTCGGGCGCAAAAAATATGAAAGTCGGGCGGGCTATGCGGGCGGCCTTTTTTAATTTTTTCTATTTTTTTAATGACCTCTTTCTAAAAGAAAACGTCTTCACTTTTTTCCTCAGACCTCTTTCTAAAAAAACGTCCTCATTTTTTCTCAGATCTGTTGAATTGAATTTCTTTCTTCTATCAATATATTTACCCAATGGTCGGGCGGGCGCAAGTCGGGCGCATATCAAACTAATCGGGCTCTGTCTCGGGCCGAGCTCAGGCTCAATTATTAGTCTTTCGGGTGGGCTGGGGCTCGAAAACCGCGCCCGATAGACAACACTAGTAGCTGTATGTCAACAAGTTCAAGAATGAATTTGCCCTCGTCGATGGAAGGACTGCGTGCTTTGCTCTGGCAGATAAGTCTCCTTTTTTTCTGCGGTGAATGGGTCTCTGGCAAAGGCCATAATCTCTGTGGGCAGAGTAAGTCCATCCAGCAGACCAGCGAAGTTTTCCTTTAGCTTCGCAATGAAATCCCTCATCACATCTGTGATTTGTGCCGGGGATGCGATGTGTTCACGGAGTGTCGGGAAGTGTAGCATTCTGCCTGTTAGGTCAGTCGCGAAAAGATCCAACTTGCCCTCATCTGTTCTGCAAGATCAATGACCGTTTTATCTCGGCCTTGTAATATTAAATTCAGGTCATTCAGATGTTTGAATATGTCGTTTAGAAAGCAGACATCAGACACGAAGGCATCATCACTCATGCGATTCAGGTGGATATGCGCTTTTCGGTGCTTGCTGTTGAGCAGAAAAACGGTTATCTCCTCTCGGAGGTTACAGAAGCGCTGCAGCGCATTGCCTTTGGACAGCCACTGGACATCGTTGTGTAAAAGGAGGTCGTAGTGCTCTGCGTTCATTTTTGCCAACAGCTGGCGAAACAAGCGATGTTGGAGGCTTGACGTGGATCGAATGAAGTTGATAATTGCCATTACGTCATCCATTGCTTGTTTAAGGTCCCCGCTTAGCTTTGAACACAACACTGTCTGGTGCACAATGCAATGTACAAATTTCAAGTCGGGGCAGATAGCGGACCAACGCTCTGCCAATCCACTTTTGTTGCCAGCCATGGATGGAGCCCCATCAGTCACAAGCATGCACACGCGTTTCATGTCTAGGTTGTTGTCGCTGAAAAAAGATGCAATTTTCTCGAAAATCACCTCGCCTGTTGTGTGTTCTTCCAGCGGCAGTAAGGCGAGCAGCTCCTCTCGAAAGACTTTGCCATCATAAAACGCACATATACGCACAGTTGTGCAACATCAGTTCGATCTGTTGACTCGTCTACAGCTACAGACATCGCATTAGCTTTCTTCAGATCATTTAGCAGTGAGTGAAATGCTTGGGTAGCAAGTGCTTCAACTCTGCGACTGTTGGAAGTGTCTGACAGGGGACGTTTTTAATAGCTGAAAGGACATTTGTTTTAATTTTTTCGTCACTTATCACTTCCTCCACCGTGGCCAACATGCAATCTTTCACCGTTTCAGAATGCGTGAAGGGCATTTTCTTTTTAGCCAAGATCCAAGCTACACGGAGAGATACAGCTGTAGCTCTTTCTTGGGATGTGCACGCTCTCACCATAGTGCTGCTGCTACGAGTGCACGAGGCGATCAGGCTCTGTACTTTCTCGGCCCTCTCTGCAGATCCCTCCGGGAAGGTCACGCGGAATGTCGGGTGTTTTTCGATGTGGTGTCTCCGAAGATTGTAATCTTTCATTACAGCAATACTTTCGTTGCAAATCAAACACATTGGTTTGGCGTTGGCAGTAGGCAAAGAGAATAAATATTTGTCGGTCCATACTGGATTGAACCACGATTCTCGTCGTCAATTTTTCTCTTAAGTGTATGTAGAAAAAGACATGTTTCTTTCTTTTATTTTTTTAATGGCAATCCTAACATCAGCAGTGTGTTGCTAGCAGAGAGAAAAGAGAGTGGTAAAAGAAGGAAAAAACAGGTCACAAGATGGAGAAGCCTTAATATGGGCGAGCGCGATTTTTTATTTCATCCCTTGTGTTCCTCTCTACATTTGTCTCTCTTTCTCTCCCTTTTATACTCCTCTCAGTTTTATAACATACTAGCAATGTGCCCAGCGTTGCTCGGGCAAGGTCGGCACATGCAATTTGCCGATTTCAAGAGTTTGTAGGCGGTTTCAAAGCAGCTCATGTCCTTCCCCAGATGATCTGGTTTGCTGACAATAGGAAGAGAGAGAAACCTGTTTGTTTAACTTTGAGCGCTCTCTGTGAAACTCTGCCTTGCTCGGGTTAATGTCTACCTGGATTCATTTATTCTTTCTCCCTTTTTATTTTCGACAATTCATCAATTTTGAAGATACATACCAACATGCAGCGAGAAAAGTTCTTAGAAAAAAAAGTTCTTCAAACATATTTTATGAAAAAAATCGCTTTATAGTCAAATCAAAATGAAAAAGGCCATTTCTAGCCCAGTGTGGCCTTAAAGGCCTTTTATTTTTTCTCATGTCCTTCCCAGATGATAAGCGACGTGCATGCAAATTTTGAGCTGAATTGGCCCAGGCATGTGGCCGCCTACTTGTAACACAACAGACAGACTACTTTATTTTTTTCTCACAAGTAGCGGCCACATGCCTGGGCCAATTCAGCTCAAAATTTGCATGACGCGCTTATCATCTGGGGAAGGACATGAGAAAAAAATAAAAGGCCTTTAAGGCCACACTGGGCTAGAAATGGCCTTTGACTAATTTTAAGCGATTTTTTTCATAAAATATTTTTGCTTTTTTTCTAAGAACTTTTCTCGCTGCATGTGGTATGTATCTTCAAAATGATGAATTGTCAATGAATCAGGTAGACATTAACCAGCAAGGCAGAGTTTCACAGAGAGCGCTCAGTTAACAACACTTCTCTCTCTTCCTATTGTCAGCAAACCAGATCATCTGACAAGCTTTGAAACTACAAACTCTTGATAAATGCATGTAGTGGGCACATAGTAACATATAAGTTTACTCTGAGGACACATCTCTTAAAATAAAACAGTCCCTTTTACCACTCTCTTTTCTCTCTGGTTGATAGGGACTCTTATTGTTACTGCACACCACTCTTCACGCTCTCGCGACACTTGATAGAAATGCATATTTGTATTGTAGGCCTATATTTACAATAACTTTGCATGATTAATAACTACAAAATAACAAAAGTGCTAAATAATTACTATAACATTATCAATTTATTCATATTCGGCAAATTATAGGACGCATATTAAGTTTTGAAGACTAGTGACGATATTTTAGTTTTAAAAGATCTAGGCCGTGTACGGTCCGCATCTGGGCCGCGTCCGGGCCGCATCTGGCCCGCGGGCCGCCAATTGAATAGCCCTGGTCTACATCTTTTTAAAATCGTGGATCGTGAAAGTTTCTTTTCTAAAGGCGTCTAATTCCAAGCTCTGGGGAGTTGCATGTTGCCCAAAAAAGGCCCTTTTCTTGGAGTAATGAATAATGTCTACAGTAGAGGAAAAGTCGTAGGTTGGCGTAAGACTCCATAATATTCTTTGACATGAAGCCCATATCGAGAATTTTTTAATAGCACATTGGAGGCTAGGGTACCCATCATTAAAATGGAGTCAATGTGGCTATTAGAGACTGTTGACCTCCACTCCTGCTCTGGGTTGCACGAAAGATCGATGAAAATTTTCTTGTAGATTTTCGGCAACACTTTGGAAAGTTGCACCAAGCCTCCTCCGAGTTGTTTTTTAGATCCCTTCAGGGATGGAAGATAACTTTTGTGTAAGAGTTTCTGGAGCCAAGAGTCCTCTTCCTCTATCACCCAAAGGGCAATTTTGGGTAAAGCGTTTTGCGAAGTAGAGAACTGAGGGAACTAATTTAACATTGTAAAATCAATTCTTGTTTGAAGATTGTATTTTCTCCACTCCATTAGACTTGTTCTAATTAAGTTGGCCAAACTATTTTTATTTGAATCCGAATTTCCACTGCGTTTCCACTCAATACCGAGTATGTTTAGACTGTTCCTCACTGGGCAACCCATAATATGTGTATTGTCTTTCGGACACCACTGTCCCAAAGGGAGGATAGCAGTTTTCTTGCAGTTGATTTCCAGTCCAGAGTGTTTCTGAAATCTTTTAAAAAAGGAGATTAGAATGGCCACTCTATTACACACCTGAAGCTCAGAGTTTCCTTCCACATAAAGTGTGGAATCAATTCGGAAAATTCAAGCATCTTCTTGACATTTACGAAATGATTCAAAGCCCGAATATTTGTATTTCAATCTCTGAGCAAATTCTTTAATTGCAGCCACGAACAGAAGAGGGGCTAAGGGACATCCCTGTCTACAACCGCGCTTAAGATGGATTGGCGGACTCTCGAGACCCTCCAAAGTAATGGTAGAAGTTCCATTAAGTAAAAGAGCTCGGACTGGGTTGAAGAAACGGGAAGGAAGTAATCGCTTTATTGCACGAAGAATACATCGATGATAGAGAGTATCGAAAGCCTTTCTAAAGTCAATGGCTATAATTGCGCCAAATCTTTTATTCGAGTCCACCAAATCTATTGCGCACTGTAAGTTCCGAGCTATATCGGAGATTTTGCGCTGCTTCAAAAAGCCTTTCTGGTGACATCCAATTTTTTTATTGAGCAGAGGCTCCATTTGCTTAGCAATTACTCCAGCCAGAATCCTGTACGATTCATTTAAACCGTGATAGGCCTCCAGTCCCCAATCTCAATTGCCTTCACTGTTTTGGGAATCAAAACAATACGACCCTTAGACACATCTTTTGGTATTTCACCCACTTTTTCCATTTCTCTGCCCACTTTTAAAAGAAAAGGTATACACTCTTCTCCAAATATTTTAAAGAACTGACCACCAATCCCGGCAGGACCTATGGCTTTATTTCCTTTAAAATACTTAAAAATATACTCATGTACATTATCCTTTGTAAAGAGTGCACAGTAGGTTCCCTTCTTTCTACCGGGAGTCTGGGGCCTCTGACTCCGACAAGGGACTGAAACGATTCATTAAAAGCTTGAAGGATATCTTTAGTGTTGGTTAGAATCTTGCCATTGTATAAAATATTTTTCAGTTTTAGAGTTTTGTCATCGTCCTTCTTTATACGTTTCAGGCGTTGGACATGACTGTTTTCTATTAAAACTTTACTTCTCATGTCCTCCTCGCAAACTTCGGCCAATCTTAAAGTGTTAATTACATCAGATGTGTAGCTCCTTAAAAGATAGAACCATTATCTAAAACGTCGTCCACATCCCTTTGGAACTTTTCACGAGCAGATTTTGAGTCGAAGGCAAATTTTTTAGTGGTTAAAATAATCATACTGTTAAAATGCCTCATGACTTTTGAGGCTGACAATTTAGGCTTAAAATCACGAATTAATGTATTTCTCATGCGGCTCTGAAATTCCTCGTCGTTTAAAATCCACTTTTGCAATCTAAATGATTGAACATGAGAATGGTTACGGAAATCTATATCTAAAAGCTTATGGTCTGAACTCGGTTCCGGTCTATAATGAGCTTCCACAACTATTCTGTATAAATAAGGGGAAGCAAGAGCGAGGTCCAATCTTGAAGTCAGTGCTCCTCTCCTCCAGGACACAGTTTCCTCCGGAGATTTGATCCTCAAGATGTCAATCAGATTGAATTGACAGATTAGTTTGTTAAGGAGATCCTTGTTTGGATAATGCCTGCCTTCTTTGTCAACATCTACATTCATATCACCAATTAAAAGAAGAGGTGAATTATCATTTTTGCAATTGTTGATGATGGATTGAAAGAAGGAAGACGCTTTGTCATTTGGTCCATATGCATTTATCAAAGCAAATGAGAAACCGGAACAGGTGACAATTATTTTATGCCAATCGCTTGAATTTGAGAATTCCTTCACACAAATCGAACCATCTAAACTTTTTGAAACAAGAGTAAGAACGCCTCTTTTGAAATTAGTTCCAGTAAAATAACTTTTGTAGGTATGAGGTAGGCATTTAAAACATGAGAGATTACATGAGGTTGAATGCCAGGCCTTTATGTCCTGTAGGCAAATTATATCAGGCTTCATACATAAAATACGATTCATGAGGGCATGACGAGCGTTACGATCCATGCCTCCTCTACAATTTAAGGATACAATTTTTCTCAAACCTATGGACGGCCCTGAACTCTTTCTGAACGATTTAAAGAAGAAGTCCGAGACCTTTAGTTGATCCGTATTTTGAAGAGGGACTTTCATAAACTTTGGAAAATAACTAAGCAATGAAGCCATTAAATACGCTTATGGAGTTTTGGCTGTGTTCTTTTCCTTTCAGGGGAACCATGAGAGACAGATCTCTCCCTTTTACCAGTAGATTGGGATCTTGTTCGCGATGTCAGAACTTTGCTAATGTCTAGATGAGACTTACGAGGTCTCTCCGGTAGTTTCGAATTTGTAGCGAGCTCTGTCTCCAAAGGTTGGCGAACAGAAACTTCCAGTCTTGTGGTTTCCTCATTTGGTCCCTCTGAAGCATCACCTTCGGAGGAAACTTCACAATTTTGATTTTCCGTTGATTTCTCCGTCGCTCCAGTAACAGTATTAGGCTCTGAGGGAAGTCCAATACCTCGGGCTCCTCGTTGATTACTTGGTCCCCATTTCCTAAAGTAGTTGTTTTACGCTGTTGAGAAACTGATAAAACTTCAACTTCAGGCGTACAGTCTAGACCCTGTATTACAGTTTCAGGTTCCATTGGCAATGCATTATCTTCCGCTGTAGATTCCTTCCCGTTTGGCGGAATTGTCACATCAGACTTATCTGAGTTTTTTGGCAATTCCCCTGAAGTTAAGCCCCCTGACATAAAGGACCTCAAGGACCTTTCATAATCAAAGAGGCGAACTTTTTTATGTGTGCAGTAGTGCTTAAGGTGGCCAAAGTTGAAGCAATTCTGGCACTGCAAGGACTTTTAACAAATTTTATAAGTGGTAACACAACTGTTTTTATTGTAAATAATGCCCAGCCTAAATCGTGCTTCATGATGTATGGAATTGGGTTATCAAAAAATTAGTCCTTGCAAACTTACAAAAAACATCACATTTTATTGGTACCTTTTTCAATAATACTGTTTCCCCAATAAATGAAGAAATAATGTTTATTGTTTGTATTATAATCTTATTTACATGTATATGTCGCAGCAGCGATGGAGATCCAGTAAAATCGCTGACTCTCCTGGTAGAGATTACGATCCTTATCTCTTCTAGGAGGGATGACGCATACTTATTGAATAATATTTTACGATTTTGAACAAACTATTAATTCCTTTGCAATTTATATTCTATATTTTTTGTTCAAGGAGGCAGATGTGACGCAATGTATTATATCTGCACCTATATATTGATAATTTGATTCTCATCTAGAAGCAATCTCAAATCATAAAATATGATAAAAATAGTCTGAAAAACATCCTCATATCATCTCATATTTAAGTCGTCATCCCTCCTATAAGAGATAACACTCCTGATTGCTTAAACAGAGTCACTGATTCTTCTGATATACATCATGATCGTAGTCACTCCTATGAGAGGATACGATCGTGATCTCTCCCAGGAGATTTAACGACTCTACTGGATCTTCATCTCTACTGCGATATATATATATATATATATATATATATATATATATATATATATATATATATATATATATATATATATATATATATATATACAGAGTGGCTAGGCATAAATGTCCGGTTTGATATTTTGATTTTGTGAACTTAATTAACTTTTAATTGGTTGCTTCTATGGAACTGAAATTTATTTGGCTTTAAGTAGTATATAAAAGGATCTAAATATTATCAATATGGCCTCCATTGGCCTTCACGACGGCTTCGAGGCGGGGCCGGAAGCGTTTGCAGGCATTTATAATGTGCTTCTCAGGGTAGTTGTCCACTCCTGATGATGGTGGCCTTCAGAGAGTCAAGATTGAGGTGAGGGGTCCGGTTGGTCTTGCTCTCAATTGCGCCCCACCAGAAAAAATCCAGCGGACTTAGATCCGGGGATGACGGTGGCCAGAAGTTTTTCGGCCAGAAATGGGCCATATTGTCCTTGCAGAACTTTTGGTTCTTAGCCTCCATATGAGATGGTGCACCATCCTGCTGCCACACATAGTTTCCGGTGGGGTAGTTTTTTTTTAACCATGGCAGAACAGTATACCTCAGGACTTTGTAGTAGGCCTCGGTGTCGATCTTCTCGTCCGGCCGAAAGAAGAATGGAGGCATCTTCTTTCGTCGGACCTGAATACACCAAGGACCATCACTTGCTGGGGATTCTTGGTCCTGAAGACTCCTTGGACATCCTCACGTTGCTTAGCAAGCCATCGATCATTTCTGCGATTGTAAACTTGGTCCACCGTGAAGATCTTTTCGTCTGAAAATATTTTGATGAGACACGGCTTCTTTTTCAACCAATTTAGGATGATCTTGCACCTATCGAGCCTCTTCTCCATCGCTGCTGCTCTCAATAGCTGTCTGTGGGTCCGAACGAATGATTGCAAGCCCAAATCTTCCTTGGCAGCCAGCTGGATTGTGCGCCTGGACACGTTGAACTCTTTTGAGAGACGGTGAAGGCTGATGGTGGGGTCCGATTCAAATTTGGCCTTAACTTCATTGAGAAAGTCGTCTGTCCGCTTTTTGTTATGGCCACCAGATCCAGGAGCTCTGTTTGAAGCCGTTTACCATCATTTTTGGCTTGCTGGATTCGGACGGACAGTGAAGGGGTATATCAACGCCAACGATCCGGGCACTATCGCTTGATTATTGTACGCGCAAGCAAAGTCGTGGAGGATCCGTTGTCTTTTCGATGGAACACTCATTCTGGTCTGAGAGAAGTTTGTTATAGTTTAAATTGTAGCTATTTGTTTC
>CP045900.1:194762-208473 GCA_013387185.1 Caligus rogercresseyi | reverse complement strand
GGACTTGTGGGGCCACATTGGAAAAAATTATCCTAAAGGGGAGTGAAGGTTATTTTTAAACTTTGGTGGGCCTGAATGTGTTTATTCTATGGAAGAGCATCTTCCCTAAAAGGCTGTTTTCAAATTCCATGTCCCCCAACACGACAACCTTGGAACGTTGAAGGTCCTTCCTTAAAGAGGAATTGCATCCATTGCAGGCATTTGCCAACCAAGGTATTCCTCAAACTTAACAATAAGTGGTGTTGCTGCTTCGCTCATTTCCTTTAGAAGAGGACACATGAGTGAGGATTTTCTAAAATTGAAAATAACCCTATGGAGGGGCTTTTTTTAAGTCTTCTTTTTGGGAGATCAGATATTGTTTTATCATTTCTGCCCAATCCTCTGTACAATCTTTTAACCTTGTAAACCATCGTGAGTTCATGTTTCTCCACATAGACGAAAAATCGAGAACACCAAGACCACCATATCCGTGAGGATTATGTAGTCTTTTGTGAGAGAGGTTCTTGTACTTGGAGAGAAGGAAATATTTTTCCTTTAGGGAGTTAACCGTGTCACAGGTTATATGGTCGTAAGGAGTGACCTTAAGAAGATGAATTACTTTTGGGAGAATATAAATATTCCAGCTGATTATTTTATTCCAGAATCCAAGATTGAGTGGAGTGAAAAAGGTTATTGCATTCCTTATCCTATTAATAATTTCATTGCAGTTTTTTGACCCAGAGTCGAGTCCGATCCATGTTCCTAAAACTTTTAAACTTTTTTGGGTAGATATGGATGGCCAAATCGGAGACAGATGATCATTGTGGGGGCTGAGTACTTCGCATTTTTCTTCGTTTATACAAAGGCCAGAGACTTTGGAGAAATCACTCAAATATTTGAACACACGTGTGAAATTTTGTGTCGTTCGTTGTACATCGCCCGTGGTTAGGATTGTAGTGTCATCTGCATAGGCTTTGACATCTATCCCTTCAATTTCTGATAATTGTCTTAGGAGAGGATCAGTTGCAATGATGAATAACAGGGAGCGCTCGGATCTCCCTGGAGACAGCCTCTATTTATTTGGTATGTGCATTGTTTGGCACCATAGCCAACGGTGTTTTTTGCATTGGAAAGAAGAATGCCAACCAATCTCATCATATAATGACAAACCCCTTGTTTGCAAGAGTTTTAATTATATGTAAGTGAGAAACTGTGTCAAAAGCCTTTTTAAAATCGATGGTTAAAATGGATGTATTAAAATTGGTTTCGTATTTGGTCTGGAGGTTAAAAGGAATGTCTTCGATTAGTTTGCTCTTGACGAATCCGTATTGCGATGTATTAATAATGTGACTCATGCATTCATTTAGCCTGTTACTAATTATGTATGAAAAGATCTTGAAAATGCAGTTTTGCATGGTTAAAGGGCGGAGGTTTTTGACAAATCGAGGATCTTTATCTTTTTTAGGTATGAGAACCAGTGAGCCAGTGGATGCGTAAGACGGGAATGCACCTACAGCGAGAACTTTTTCATAAAATAAGAGTAAAATCGGGGCAAGGGCTTTAGAATATTTTTTATAAAATTCAAAACTGAGCCCTGTGTTACCTGGGGCTTTATCTCTCTTAGCATTTTTGTTAATAGCAGTTAAAATTTCTTCCATAGTTATCAACGATTCCATTTTGTTTATTATGTCTTCCGGTATGTCTGATATTGATGAACTCTTAATTTGGTTGCAAAAGTTTGCATCATTTCGTTCACATTTTAAACATTTTTGTTGAGGGGAACAATCATTGCACGAATATAATGCCGAATAAAAACTTGCAATGACTTGGTTATTTTCTTCCTCAGACTTACTTATAGAGCCGTCTTCCTTAAAAAGATTCTTTTGATTTTTTAATAGATTTTTTTCTATTTGAACACATTGAAGTCTTGATTTCGAGAGATCGTCAATTTCGGAAAGTTTCAGTTTGATTCGGTGAATTTCGTCTTCTCTTCTCAACAGAGAGCTTATTTCATCTCGTATTTCGCGGGTTTCTTTCGAGGGGTCGTCGTAAGAACATAACTTTAGAATTCGGTTTCTTTTCCTTTGAGCATTTACACTCCCTTGAAATCGGCACGCGTTCCGAATCGAATTTACCATTGATGCAAAGTCTTGAAATATATTGTTAAAGTTGTTCTTGCATGAGTGTTACTAATTATTTCAGTAATTTTTTTATCCAAACATTCGTTTTCTAAGACTGTATTGTTTAGTTTCCATGAGCTCTTGTGGCCGGGGTTCATTGGTCTGTCGTAGAGTATCATTTTGATTGCCCTATGATCGGAGATAGGATTCTGCACAACTTGATAGTCTTTGACACTTGATATGCATATTCCTTTAGTAAAAAAATAGTCGAGTCGAGAAGATACTTTTTGTCCATTTTATTGTTAGTGAAAAAAGTATGATTTAGATCATTTTTGCAAACTGCTATGTCGTTGAACTCGTGTGCTGAGATAATGCTTTTAAAAGCTTTTGTGGCGTTCGGTGACGGATTTGAATTACTGGACGTTGTGTCCCTTTTCATGTTAAGTTTTAAATTTAAGTCTCCAGAGATAATTGTAGGTTTGTTGGTTAGAATAGGGGAGAGCTCGTTGTAAAAGAAATCCGGATCATCGTCGTTGGGTCCGTAAACTCCAATTATTTCTATTGACCGGTTGTTTTCCACTGCAGCGCTTATTTTGAGAAGATTCCCTCTGTTGTCTCGGTAGAGAACCTTAGATTTGAAAGTCTTCTTTGAAAGAATACAAACACCTCTATTAGCATAGTTTTCTTGAGGTTTAAAAGAGTCGAACGAGTTATAACAGTCAGGTATGGTAAAATGTTTGGTGTAAGAGCATCTGGTATCCGTAAAATGATAAAATCTGGTAAGTCTAAAAACCTCAAAAATCTGAGAAGTTCAAATTTTTCTTTGTGCTGCTAATCGAATTGACGTTTAATGATAAAAAGCTTAGCGTCTCCATACATTAAAAAACTAAGAAACATTATCTCCTTGATGTTTTTTCCCGTCTGCCTGAGGGGAGTGCCCACCGTCCGGCAGATTTCTTTTAGCGCTTTCGGGTTTCTCTGTCTTTTCAGAACTAGTGTGTTTTATAGAGTCGAAAGGAGGAGTGTCATTGCTATTGGGTTCATTTAAATTTGAGAGAGATTTTTTACTTTTTGTTGGGGTAGAGGGAGAGTTATCAGCCTCACCCGAATTGGGGGGAGGACAACAAACATTTTCCTCTGGTTTGTCTTTTGATGGGCTAGATTGTCTGCTTGGAGAATGCTTAAGTGACTTTATATTCTGTTTGGTGTAATGTTCAATGTTTTTAGGGTATGTGTGATGTAAAGAATGACTATTAGCTTGTATGTCTTCTTTATTCATGTGTTCTCTTCTGTATTTTTAGGGGGTAATGTTTGAATTAGGATCTTTTTGGACGCTGGAGGCTACTTCTCCTTGGCTAACTGGAATCTTGGAGTTATTAGGTTATTGTCTTTTGTTTCCATAATCTTGGATGCAAGAATTTTTTCATATTCGAAGACTTGTAATCTTCGATTATTACATGAAGACCTAGTGTGCCCAAACTGGAAGCATTTTTGGCACTGTAGGCGTACCCCATCGAACTTGAGATTGACTAAGTTATTTTTGATCGGAATTATTTGTGGCAGAGATCGTTGATCTGCATAAATCTCAATCAGAAAATTAGATGTCCTCCAAATGTTATTATACGATGAGTACTTTTTTGCTGCTTCTTCGTCAGCGGGATTGGGTTCAGGGCTTGCCTTTTTTACTTCTCCGAATTTTGCCATCCATTTGATCAAGTGCTTTTCATCAACACGCTTTAAAGTGTTCATTGCGGTTATTTTTACAATTTTGCGTTTGTCAACATTAATGGTTGATACTCCTCTCAGGGAGAAAGACACCATCTTTTTGTTTCCATGGTTGTCCAATAGATCCGTTTATAACTTTTTTTCAGTTTTTCAATTCTAGGGCGAACGTCAGTTGGATTTTTTGTGAAAAAGGCTGCTACGCCATGGCTGTAATAGGGCTGAGCCCCTTCTATTTCCTCTTCAAGGAATCCAAAGAACACAGCAGCGTCAAAGACAACTACTGGTCTTAAATTCGTATTATTAAAAACACGACCAGTTTCAACATCAATGATGTCCAAAACAAACGTTTCCCACTTAAACGACTCATTTAAGTGGAAATTATCCGATGCCTCATTTAAAAGGCATTCCTCTTATTGAGGACAGATGCATAAGATTTATTTACTTTGACCCCGGGTCAATATTATGTCCGTCCGAGCCAGACGGCATTGTAGCTCACCCCTAGTCCTGGGTGTCGTTTAAGGCTTTGTTTACTTCTAAGAGAGGGTCTTGCAGTTCCGGACAAAGTCCTCAAAACAGAGACAAAACACCCTCAGAACTGCAGGAGGCCTAAAGATCTTCAGTCAGTGGTTCAGCGCGTTAGAAAACACTCACCGCACCTACGAGGACGTCCGATGAGGGAGGAAAAGAGCGAAAGTTCGGAGTTGTCTACTGTAAGTCCTTGATATTCTGACGTGTGATGTTACGCAATACACTCCTTTTAAAGAGGGAATGAAGACGATTTGAATCCTTGAATTCTGTCGTCTCAGATTATCCGCAGGGGTAAATTACGGTCCACTGGAGGAGATCACAAAGTTATCTCCCTGTAGACCCCAAAATCCTTCGGAAAGAGTCACTTTATCACGGTTTAATTTGCTTTTGAAACACGACAAAACCAAACAAACGTTCACTCGTGACTATACAAAATTTAGTGGTATATTCATTGTTTCATCAATTTTTCGTCGTCTGATTATCACTGTCCATCGGAGGACATAATCTGGTAGACCCATATACATATCCAACTTTCGTCCGATATCTTAAGAATACTCAATATTTCTTTCGTGGTGATTCTAGAAAATTATTGATTTCAAAACTTTGGTAAAATTATAAAGTTTTTGAATTTGTAACTCAAATGAAAATAAAAAGCATAAATTTTGTTCAAAGTAACTTAGATTGAATGTAGACAACAATTACCTAACTATGATTTTTTGTGCTGTCGTGCCGAAAGTAGATTTTTCGACGTATCATTTTGAAACTAAAATAAGAGACTCTTATTTTCTGATTGAGGCTTAAGTATGTAATATAATTGAAAGATATGTATCGTAAAATAATTTCAAATAAAATTACCTAGACATGAACACTATCAAACCCACAATAGTCTGATCCGTCAGAAATAATGATGTACTTCAACCATCGCAAAATCAATTGCTTATGTTCACTGAAACAAATAATATAGGGATCAACTTTTTTTTCGTGGTTTTAAAATACTTCAAACAAAGACATAAACACGCATTTTGCGTATAATTTATCCATTTAGATGAGCTGTAGAGCTGTTTACCTGCCGCGTAGAAAAATATACGTTTCGGCACTAATGGGCTAAGTACATTTGAGCGCTCAAGACTTTAACAAGGTTTATAAGTGGTAACACAACTGTTAATATTGTAAATAATGCCCAGCCTAAGTTTGTGCTTCATGGATTATGAATTGGGTATCCAAAAATGTCCTTGCAAATACAACAAAAACATCACATTATTTGGAACTCCTTTTTCAAAAACTGTTTCCAATAAATGAGAAATAATGTTTATTGTTTGTATTATAATCTTATTTACATGTATATGTCGCAGCAGAGATGGAGATCCAGTAAAATCGCTGACTCTCCTGGTAGAGATACGATCCTTATCTCTTCTAGGAGGATGACGCATACTTATTGAATAATATTTTACGATTTGAACAAACTATTAATTTCCTTTGCAATTACATTCTATTTTTTTGTTCAAGGAGGCAGATGTGACGCAATGTATTTATATCTGCGACCTATATATGATAATTTGATACTCATCTTAGAAGCAATCTCAAATATTAATATGTAAAAATAATTCTGAAAAAAATCCTCATATCACCTCATATATACGTCGTCATCCCTCCTATAAGAGATAACACTCTGATTGCTTAAACAGAGCAACTGATTCTTCTGATATACACTAGGATCGTAGTCACTCCTATGAGAGGTACGATCGTGATCTCTCCCAGGAGATTAACGACTCCTGGATCTAGCTCTACTGCGATAGTATACTAATACTAGATTACTATAGACTTGACATACAATCTAAAATTATTACTGTCCGTATCATCAATAGCATAATATATATATATATGCTTAATATATATAGATAATATACTATATATATACTATCTATATATATATATATATATATATCTATATATATATATATATGTTATATCTGTATATATATATAGATATCTATTATATAATATATATATATAATATCTATTATAATATATATACTATATATATATACTAAATACTAGATTACCTTCAGACTTGACAATAACAATCTTAAATTATTACTGAGTCCGTATCATCAAGAGAGTAGAGAAGTTCCAAACTAGGAAGATGCCAATGAAAGCTCAATTTTTTGATTGTTTTTATGACATTTTCTGTCATAAAATTTATTTTATAAAAAGCTTTTAGTTTAAGTGAACATTTGACCCACTGATATCGGATTAAGTTTGCGTGTGTGGGTTTATTTTGAAATTTAAATAAAATGAACAAAATCGTGACATTGATCAGGACATTATAATATTCCAGACTTTTGATATGTATTTTTGAACTAGGCTTAATACCCCTAATCTATACAAATATTATTGATAAACAAATAGTCTTGAACACAGTTTGAATTATTCTGGTACAAAATAAATCCCGTAAGATTGGAATATCTTATATGCCAAAAACAAAGAATTCATGTAAGCATTTTTTTTTTTAATATTACGCTCAGTCGTTCAATTTTACGTGACACTCCGACCAAATCCTTCATAATAACCCATCAATCAATATTAAATTCAATGGATCCTTTGGGATACTTTCACTCGTGCGCGCGCGAGCTCTCTTTCGATTAATAATATCGTTCAACTTCATATATATATATTTCAAAGTTCCATGCATATATAGCATTTTTTGAGAGAGAAAAAAATTGGAAGGGAGGAGAGAAAAGAAAACGGCTCGCATTTGAATAAATAATATTAATACATCTCTTCTAGCCAAGTTAAAAAAAATAAAAAATTCTTTTGTGAGAGAAATAAAAAAGTGGATGTCAAAGTGGAAAAAAGACGATGGAATAATTGAAGCGGATGAGACATCCAATTCTTTTTCGATAAGATAATTTAAATTACTTTCGCTATTTTGGCTTTCGTTCTTTCTGTTTCTCTTCGACCTCCCCCCCCCCCTCCTCTCTCTCTCTCTACAAGAAATAAATGGCATTCTCGTCTTGTCATCTAGGCTTCTTAAGGAGTATATCTTTTTTAAAGAAAGGGAAAATCCACTTTTTAGTAGATAGTTACTTGGTGCTTCTTCTACATTGTACACATTATAGTAAATTACCAACGTGAGTTCCTATATGTGAGTCTATAGGCATGGATTGGATCCTTAAATCTCTAACCTGAAAAATAGAAGGAAGAACTAAAGAAACTTAAGATGGTTTTCAAGATTTATTTTTCTTGCTTTTGAAGAAGAAAAAGAAGAAAGATCTGAATGATCTTTCTTTTTTCTTCTTTCGTCTCAACATTCAATTGATTTTAAATTGATTTTTATTTTCTGGGCTAAAGGTAGAACGAAAAAAATGTTACGTCTCTTTTATCACTTATTTCATGAAACCAGAGGCAATAGAGGAAGAAAAGTCTTTGTCAAAGAAACCCTTTTTTTTTTTACACTTTATTTATTTAGAGTAGTTTTATAAAAATATATATAATTAAACATTATAGATTAAAATTAATACTCTAACTAAAAGTCCAACCAAATTCCTTACAATGTATCAAAATAATATATTAAAAAAACACGAACAAATAAACATTAACATACAACATAATGATTTAAAACATACTTTCTAATTTTATAAAAATAAAAAATAATTTAAAATTTCAGAGCAACAAATTCTTTAAAAATATAAAAAGTCTAATTAAGAATATTTACTTCTTTAAAACTTTTTGTGGATTCGTAATAGCCAGCGTTTAAATTTCTTGTAATGTTTGGAGGGATAATAATTGATAATATTTCCCGCATATTTCACGATGAATCGTCCACGTTGGTATTTTGATGCCAAAAGCCGAATATCTTGCAGCTTTGTTTGTTTAGCTCCAAGATGGACTCAAATACACCCGTATTTAATCCGAATAAGCCAGTAATAATATACTCTCTAGAAGCTAACTTTTATTATGGAAGAAATCAAATGTTCACAAAAAAAATTATACACTTTTTCCACATAGGAACCTATGCTTATGAACCCAATATGTTAAGACTGTTTTGGGAGTGATTATGTGGAATAATCGATATAATGTTGCTTTGTTATTGTTATGCTGTAGGAAACCATGTTTTGATCAACAATGATGATGATTCTAATCAAACTTTATTGTACGAATGTTGAGACCAATTAAGCTCAGATTGGTAGCTCTTCTTTGACAGATAGTATATTCAGAAAGATTATAAGTTTGATTGTCTAATTATAATGTTATAATGTCCTATGTATATCCGATTGATGCAATTTCATCGAAAGATGGAAGCAAAAAGGTGTATACAACTATTTATTTACGCTATTTCAGTCACAGTGTTGATTTGCCAAGGAGTTTATCATTAGCGGATACCAAGAGGATTGGGACCATAGTCAAAGGTGAGTATTTTTTTATTTCTCACCACCAATGAAGAATTGTCTCGCATATGCATCAACGGTGGCAAGTTGAGGACTGACGTACATTTGTTTGAAAGATACGGATAGCTCTCTGACGCATTTGAGAAATAGGTTGTCCACAGGAAAATAATGTAAAGTGAAAAATGTAGTATAATACCCCTGGTTTCATCGGATTTAATATTTTAATTGAAGTGCCCTCAGTTTTCAATAAAATGAGTTAGGACTGCTAATTACAAGATTTAATTCCAGTGCATTCAGGCGTACTCAACTCTCAATGATGAGGGTGCAGGCTCGAACCCCGAGAGGGGAAGTCGTTTTTGGTGAACCTCATTGATAGGATACTAGGTTCGATAGACTAATTAACATGCTAGTATGCTTATTTATATCCAGTCGGATATTGCAATTCTATCTAGCCATAAATACAAAAAAAGGCTCAGAGTCAGTCTGGGTATACAGTTTGACTTGATTTGGAAACACCATGCTTCGCACATTTAAAGCGAATTGTTGGATGTTTTTGGAGTTGATAACAGTCTGAAACTTAATCACTGCACACCAAAAAAGAAGAGCATCGCTGACAATATCGTTTACATAGAAATTATGAGAAAAAAAGAGATCAGAAAAAAAAATTTAATGAAATAACTTTAATAGACTAATTTTGATGTTAAATACATATCCATATCCATTGTGTACAGTTCCATCGCAGCTAATGGGCACAAATACCTAATAAAAATACATCATACATTAATTTAAAATATATTGCTTCATTTATCGCGATTTTTGATTCAAGAACAAGATATATTTCATAAATGCTTTTCGTATTTAGGATGGTTTTACATACATTCCGATGAAGTTGATTTCTTTACAAAGTCAGGTAGCTTGCTAAAGGATTGTATATTTAAAAATTTGCGCTATTTAATAAAAATTCATACATCAGAAGGAGTAGAAACTACCCTTACGATATTTTTTGGATTAATTTTACACCGTTACAATTAAAGTAATAATGAAGCTGATTTGTTGTCAATAGTGTTTATCTTTAGAAGTAAATGAATGCCATATAAGTGGGTGTAAGTAAACAAAGACAACTTTAAAAGATCACTAAAACATTATTTTATGGTATGAAGTAATAAAAAATCTTCTGTAAGCAATATGAGTTTACAATCGTATAGATTTAAATGAAATATATTTAAAATTAGGTACCTTAATAAAAAAATTTCTAATTGTATGGAAAGGATACATTAAACTGGATGTCTGAATAACGGTTCATTTTTGATTTTGGCCCCCTAAAAATGAATATGTCTGTGATAATTCTTCTTATAGAGTCAATTGGGCCGGACTGGCATGGTAGATAGAGCTTTGCACTAAAAACTTTTAACCTTTTAATACAATATAATAAATGGGATAAGCCTTCTCTTCGCAAGGATTCGAGGACCAATTACTTCTGAGGAGGTCAAATATTTCCATCAAGATCCCTATTCTTTAAGGACTTTACGTCGGATTCTAAAAACTTCAAAATTATGTTTTTTATGATTTTAGAGCACATTCCGTGCATTTTTAATTACTTTTATGGTTTTGATTATTTTTAGTCTTTGTTATAATTGTTTTTGTTCTTCTCTATAGTAATAATTTGAGACAAAATGTTTATGTTTTGTTTTAAATGCAATTACTTTGGATTCTTTAGAAATAAAACCCTTTTACATTACAAAATACATTAATATAGTCCAGGGCTTCTTCACTCCATCAAACAATATACTGTCATTACTGAACCAGCGTAATTTCCATCCTATGAAGGACAACATCATATTATACTAAAACTAAGCAGTTGATACATGCATATATAAATATTTTAATAGTACTTATTATCTTGGCACGTGTCTTTTTCATTTCATTATGAAGTAATAAATTAAACCTTATGAAATTACTAACTATATTTATATTCAGTCTTCCTGCTTTATAATTGATATTTATCATGCAGGCCTTGAAAGTGGCATGTTTTTGAGAATGAAACTGACTAATTATATATATTTATTATTTCGGAAATTTGACGTGTCATTAAACAATAAAATATATGTGGATATCCTCTTTTTCATCCTCATAATTATTTATTTAATATTGTTTGCTGCAAGTTCATTCTGTTTTTAAACATAATTAAAACAGGTTTGTTTAGGTTTTACAGAGTCCTAACCTAACCGGGACTTAATAATCGATAATAGTGGATAGTTGTATCCATGAATAAGCAATGCCTCTTGTTCTGACGCAACCTAGGTCTGAAAGATACAATAGCCCTGTGCACGCCTTTGAGAAGTAGGTTGGCCACAAGAAAATAATATGATAAAGTGGAAAATAATACGGAAAATAGGGAAAATATATCCTGAGTGCATTGAATTTCCACTTTTAATTTCGAGTGCCGTTAGTTTTCAGTACTACATATACATATATCGATCTTTATTTCTGACGGTTATTATTATTTCATTATATATGACATTATAAATACAAAACAGAATAATATGAACTACAAAAAAAAAATAAGATATCATAAAGTTTAATCAAATCTGCACAGTTATGTAAAACATCTGTTAACGTTCTACTTTAAAATACTGCCAAAATAAAAACCCATATCTAAAAAGCAAGAATTGATGGCATTGATTTATATTCAAGTAACTCGGAGATGCATTCTTAAAATCCTCTAATATTAAAAGTTCGTAAAACTCTCATCAGCTGCGTTATTAAAAGCCAACATCCATTCTAAGAGACTCGATCTGAGATTCAAGATTGCTAATATGTGTTTGATTTCTCGAACTGATGCATCTCGTGTTAAGGAATTCCCAGAGATAGAAAAAATGATTCCATCTTGATAAGAGTTCCTGCCCTTAAAAAAACCCTGACTCAGAATACAAGAAAGAGAAAGAATGAAAAAATGTACTTGATAATAAATTCTGAATTACAATACAACAAGGAATAAATATAGGTATATATCAAAAATTTTGTGATTCATAATTTGGTCGCATGTTGAACTAAAAACAAATAAATGAAAATCTGATGAAAATGAAGTATTGAGAAAAAAGTAAGTCTATAATATCATAAAAATGTTAACAATATTGTAACTTAATTCCTTCTTTTTTTACTCAACATTCTAAAAAGTCAAAATACGTTATGTTGGGGGCGCAGGTTCGAATACTCCCAACACAAAAGTTTAACATTTCATCCACTGTTTTATAAATGAAAAACTTATCATAATTGAGATCCTATTAATGTTTTTGCCTATTTGGCTTAAGATGGAGAGCATAGGGGGGAGATGAATAAGAGCTATAGCCTTAGAATAGACCATTGAAACTAGGATTCTGAATACATATATATATATATATATAAAAATCTATATAACCTTTTATAGTAAGATTTATTTTACAAAATAAAAATGTTGTTCAGTCACTTTTATATAAAGGAGTCTAATGTTTATTTTTATTTTAGATAGGTCATACTAATCGATCAATACACATTCTTAGAGCCAGTATATCAAAGTTTGTACATCGGCAGTAGTAAGAAAAACAAAGTTACAATAGTTTAAAATACAACATTGCGACACACACATCATATTTGTGTCATGTTGTTGAAAATCTTCTTCACTCTTAAAAAAAACTTGATATTATTCATTCAAAGCCTCATCACATACAGGAGAATCCAGTTTTTCACAAGCTCTTTTAATGGAAAGCATTTTCCTTAGTCGTCATTGGTCCATCCTTGCAATATAAAGGCAGTCCTTTAAATAAAAGGATTTGATTTTTCGTTGTTTCTACATAAAAAAATGATGGGTTTGCATAGAACCCTACAAATAGAAACATAAACATATTATATCAATTAAAACAAACATGTAGCTATAAAAGCAGCTTTGAAAGCAGGGATCCGTTGTCCGGATCTGCCATATAAATTAATTATTTAAAAGAATCAATCATGAATCGAATAGAGTTTTTAATGTATTGATAATACTGTGGGTTTATAAAAGAAAAACAAAGAGAAATTTTTTATTAGAGTGCATATATGTGGTAAAATTTTTAGAATATTAAATTGTTATTTTTTTTTTTTTTTTTACCAAGATACAAAAAAACATCTATTTTATTCGTATTTACACAACGGTTTTAAAAAAAAAGCTGGGAACATGATAAAAGCACAAACAAAATAGTTATATAGCTGAAACATGATAACATTCAAAATAAATCATAACAGCACACCTTCATTTTCATTTAAATTATATGTTTTACAAATATGGGAGGGCTTTATCAATTAATTTGTTGATAAAGTTTTCCAAATGGGCCGGTAAAGGGTGTTTGCGTGCACTTTATTGTACAAAACATATTGAAAACTTTGTTATATAAAAATTTATATCTATTCGTGGTGGACCTACATATATAAAAGCAAAGTTTTGAGGCCTTAGACAATACACCATATTCTGTATATACTTTAATACGTACAGTCTTTCGAATATCTTGTTGCCATTACATTCAGACAAAAAATGGTCGAGTGTTTCCCTATGGTTTTTACAAAAGAAACACAGTCGTTCTTCTGCCGTTCTGCCGTGCTGCTGCCTATTGTTAAAAATTGTTATTATTTTATATTTAAACCCATACATTGAAAAATTTAAATTTTTTGTTCGCCAGACATTTAGTATTTTTGTGGACGGAGCCTTTTCTTTGTAACTTCTCTCCCCGTCTTTTTGATTTGGGATATATATTTAGATTTAATTTTAGAGTTTTATTAATTTTATATATTTATTATTTAAACAAGAGATAAAGTTAAAAAGGACAATCTGGAGGACCGATTTCTCGTTTTCTATAATTATATTTTCCAATAATGTCCTTCTTCCAAAATTTCGTGAAGAGAGTATAATTGTATTTTCGTAAAATTTCACCAATAAAATTAATTTTTTCTTTTAAGGAAGTG